>CAMOHE010030946.1:0-87027 GCA_946598075.1 Artocarpus hirsutus
AGGATGTCTACTTTTAAAATATGTAAATCAATTTATAAAATTCATTTTTATCTAATCCCATAATTTCAAGAAAGGCTACTGCCCATAGAGATAATACAAGGTTTATGGAAGGTTAAGTTTCTCTTTAACCCAAATCATATTATTCTTGTTCAACATCTTAAAACCATTCTAAAATATACAGCATGCATTATATAATCATAATAAACATGTTCACATGAGTTCAGAATCATCATCAAACCAAAATAAAGGTTGGTTGTCGGTTTCAACTTAGGACTCAAGTTTTTGTTCATAAATGCTCAAATATGTATGCTAACATAATTAGAAACTTGCATGAACTTGAAACACGAAAATCATGCATTAGACATGGAGAAAACACATACTAAAACCAAGTTTGAATTTAAGAAAACCTACCTCAAAACTCCTTAGAAAAACACCAAAGTTTGGGTTAAAAACCAAGCTTGTATTGACTCCAAAACGGCTTCAAACGTGGCTGGAAATTATAGTTGTCATGGTTGCAAAGAGAGCTTTATGTCTTGTGTCTTTAGTTGAAAATTGAAGTGAGCAAGGAGAGAATGAGAAACTAGAGAAGAGAGTGGTGATGGTTGAATATATAGGCATCAAATTAATTGAGGAGCGGGATAGAGTTAAATGAGCATTAAAAGAAAATGTTATCATGTCTCCCATGGAGACTTTTAGCAAATAATGTCAACATAATTAAGGGGACAAATAGGGTATGTTGTAAAAGAAGATGAAGGAAGCATTAAAAAGGTGGTTGAGAAAACATATCGATGTCCCTTGGTAGTTGAGGTAAATTAATTCTATGTTTCCAAATGATAAGGATGTTATTTTATTGAGCATTAATGTAGTGAGACAAGGCTGATATAAGTGAGTGATAGGTAGATTTAAAATATTTACTACGGTGACTTAGTAAAAATACTAAAGTGACATATTTATTTATATGATTTTATCAAAAATCATACCCGTTTAAATAACGGGTGTTTCAGTAGATCATGTCGTGCCGTGTCAACACATTTACAGCTCGTTGAATTAAACATGTTAAGGCATGTTTAGCATGTTAACACGAATCCAGCCCGTTTGTTTTCGTGTTATTCGTGCTAACCCATTTATGCCACAATTAATAAACGTGCGGTCCAAACCCGTTTATCTCGTGTCATTTTCATATTGTATCATCGCATCGTGTTTGAAATTTTTGGCCCTATCGATAATCATTTTCGGTTTTTCATTCTTGTTTCTGTTATAGCATGTAAGCTAAGCATCATGCTCTGTTTCTTGAAATATCAAGTATCTTGTGGTTTTTTTATTTACATGTGATAGAAAAATTAGATTTATTATAGGGTTGACAATTAAGCGTCAATTAGGTGTGATTGGTTCCTTTTATTGCTCTTTCTATATCTATTTATTAGCCGAGTACTGTGTTATTTTATAGGATACTTGACTTTCAGTTAGAACTAATTGGTTCTAATCAATAAATAGTGTAAAGTTCTCAAAAACTATAATAAAAAATAAAAAAATTGCTATAGTATTCTTCACCAACTAGTTCAACCAAAGCAGACTACTAATATGTGAATGAGAATTATTGAGTCCCAAATTTCAAGTTATTTTAAAAACCCAATGGCATCAACCATTGAATAATATCAAAAAATGTCATCACCTCTGGTTTGGTCTTGGACCCTCTGTTTCTCGCGCTCTTATATGCTGTATAATTCACTCAATAATTCAACAGCAGTCCTTGCATTTTCTCGCTTAGTAACATGGACAACAACCACGAGCCATACATTTTTCGAATTTTCTCATAATTTTCATGCTTCGACATAATTGTCATATGTCATGTCAAGATTATACAGTAGGGCTAAGTGGGTCGGGTCAAAATGTGCTCAAAAAAGAAAAGGTAAGTGGGAAACACGCTGTGGTTAAGTTGAAAACGCCTTCAAGAAGTTGTTGGGCCCTTGGGCCGGTAAAGACTATTGTTGCAAGTTGCCGACTTCTCTCCTATGATAGGTTAACGCAATAATTAGCCCAATTATATTTTTAGAATTAAAATATGACTCTAATTTATATAAATTTTATAAATATTTTATAATGATATCATTAAAATTATTTATATGTAATTATATAGTACAGTATGTAATATCATTAAGATAATTACTATATCATTAAAGATTTTTTTAAGATATTTTAAATATTGTGTTAAATTTTAATTTTATAACAATAATTTAAACACGTATTGTAATTTTTCCATCAATATGTTGTGGCAATGTTATCTTCCGAGCATCCCCATACGCCCAATAACCTGCATATTTAGAGGTAATGTTTAATTTTTTATAATATTTTATTTAATTAATATGTTGTACATATATATATATATATACACACTTTTAAATCAAAGTAATCTATTTGTTTAATTGAGTGTTTACTACATGCTTTGTTGACGTTTGTTAACATACATAAAATTTAAAATAATTGAATAATGGGTTATTTGCGGGTAATTAAACCCATGACAAAGACAACGGGCGAAGAGGGCTGCTTCGTTCCGCTGCCATTCCTAAAATTATGTCAAGGTCGCACAAGAACAAGGCGAACAAGTATAAAAGAAGACAATTTAGTAAAAAGCTTTTCTACAACATCTCTAATACAATGCCAATTTGTTACCGTACTAGTACTAAGGTTTAACATTTGAGTAAAGAAAGCACTCTCCAATTCAATACTATTTTTAGTAATAAATTTGATACATGTTTGATGGTAAATTTGGCTGAGTATAGGATATGCCAAATTTTGCCATTTGATTTTTATTGTTCATGTATTTACTAGTTCATTTAATAATAGTAATATTGACATTTTTTTATTAAAAAAATAATTTAAAATTTACTTTTCTAAAATTTGGCAGTAGCACGTTTCTAGCTAAGTTGTTCACACCAACAGTGACATGTCCTCCCTAAATTTTTTAGCCGCGGCAGAATTATTTTATGAATTTAACAATGTTACAAAATGCTTTCATATTGATAAATAATATTAGAAAAAATTACAATACGTGTCCAAATTATTGTTATAAAATTAAAATTTAACACAATATTTAAAATATCTTAAAAATATTCTTAATGATATAATAATTACCTTAATGATATTACATATTATACCATATAATTATATATAAATAATTTTAATGATATCATTATAAGACATTTATAAAATTTTTACAAATTAAAGTCATATTTTAATTCAATAAACGTAATTGAAGCAATTGTCTCATTAACCCATAATATGAAAATTAGAAAGGAAACACAATCAAATACATGATATAATATGCTTTGATTCTTATCCAAAATTAAAACAAGATTACATAATTCACCCACATTTTGAAGATGGTCATTTATTTGGGAAAAGAAAAACCCCTACTTTCTAGTAACTACCACAAAATTTCTAATTACTCTGTATTAGAAAAAAAGATAAAAGAAAAACTAAACAGCGATAAGGAGGAATCTATGTAAGTTCTCACAATTAAACATGGAGGACAACGTTTAAGATTCTAACTTTTCTGCTTAATAATAATAATAATAATAATAATAATAATAAGATTAAGCTCCTCATGTTTTGGAGGAAAACTAGAGAAACCATTTCACAGCAAACAGTTTCTAGGACAACATTGTCACTTTTTACAAGGCCCCCAAGTAAGGCGCAAAAAAAAAACACACAAAAATAGGGAAGAAATAAGCAGCACATTCTTCTCTAAGAATAATCTGACTGAGACTCATAAAAGTCACTTGGGTAAGGTGACATGACCTCTTGCTCTAGCAACTGCAACACCTCGTTCATTGACGGCCGATCATCTGGATTTGCATCGGTACACCGGGCGGCTATTTCGAGGATTGCTTCGACAGTCTCTGCATCTGAATCTTTGCATCTTTCATCCACTATGTCCTCCAATCGGTTTTGTTTCAAAAGTGTGTTCAACTGCAAAGGATCAAAGTTCAGTTTTTACCTTTTATATGAACTTATTATTAGTTGCAGCCTTATTGAAAGGAACCAAAATGGCTGAGAAAGCTCTTACCCAACCAACAACATTTAAGCCCCGCTTTACAAAAGATGGATCAGTTGGTCTCTTTCCAGTGACAAGCTCAAGCAAAAGAACTCCAAAGCTATACACGTCCGACTTCTCAGTGGCTCTACCACTATGAAGGTACTCTGCAAATAATAATCAACGAGTAACAACATGGGCACATGAAATTAATTACTAAAAAAATATTAAAGAAAAGAAAAAAGGTTCAGACCTGGTGCCAAGTAACCGAATGTGCCTGCAACAACAGTTGTAACATGGGCATCCTCATCAACCAAAAGCTTGGCAAGACCAAAGTCAGACACATGGGGCTCCAAGTTTTCATCAAGGAGAATGTTGCTTGATTTTATATCGCGGTGGACAATCTTTGGAGCGCAGTCATGGTGCAGGTAAGCTAGTCCTCGAGCAGAACCGAGGGCTATTTTTAACCGATCACTCCAGTTTAAGGATTGGCCTTCTCTTCCATATTCTAAAAAAATGAAGATAAAACAACTCTAGTAAGCATTTCATTCCAAAGTCTTTTTACTATTACCAATTCTACAAAATGCTTAAGCTATTATGAGATAGGCTAACGACTGTTTTACGTTAGCTCGAACAGAAATTGGGGCATTAATAAAAGAGCTCATATGATGACAACAGTTTAATCCTTACCATGCAAGAAATCATCCAAACTGCCCATAGCAAGATAATCATAGATAAGAAGTCTTGAAGTCGGGAGCCTGCAGTAACCTCGAAGGTTCACCAAGTTTATGTGCTTTATGCTGCCCAATATCTCTAACTCCCTCTCAAACACTAGATCTGATCCTTCACGACTTCTATCAATCCTTTTAACAGCAAATGTTCCGCAATCATTCATAACCATCCGGTACACGGTACCAAACCCACCAGAGCCAACAACATCCTCTGCATCAAGTGTCTCTAGCTTTTCTATGATCTCACACGATGGGTACGGAAGGTCACCGTGGAAAGTAATAAGTTTTGTGCCTATTTTAAGGTTAAAACATTTAAGCATCCATATATAGATGGCCAAAAAAAGGGCCTATATGCAAGTAAGCACAAAGGACAAAGCTTACTTTCTTCATGAACTTTTTGCTTTCTAACTTCCGAGTATCTCTTGGCTGCTCTTTCTTTCTTTGATAACAAACGAACCCAAAGAAACAAAAGGAGAACGACAAGAGCAAGACCCAGTATGGACATTGCACCGATTATCAGTCCTTTTATGTAGTGAGATGATCTTCTTTTGGTAGGGACTGCGGATATTCATGATAGCGAATACACCACAAATTAATATATGGAACTAATTTATATTAAATTAGAAGTTAAAGTCAGATATAATTTCTCATCAGATTTTTAAAACCAGCAAATGGACCAGAGCTTGCCTGCCGCTTCATCACTTTCAGCATGAGGTAGCACTGCAGGGAACCCAAGCGAGGTACGACAAGGTTTGTGCACTTGTTGTCCACAAAGATCTAAATTGCCAGTAAACCTGAAGAAAGAAACTTTCAGAAGCTAACCTTCACAAAAGTAAGACAAAAGGTGCAGAATATTTAGCCCTTGTTAAGCATACTACAATCAGCTCAGAAAGAGTCTTTTCATGTTAACTAATCACATGGCATTTTCTTATTAAAAGAGAGTACCACAGGAACCAAAAGCTCCCAAACACAACACTTACACAAGCACCTTGCTCGCTATTTATGTCCAGCTAGACTACAAAGTGATACTTTTCATAAACTTGTTCTTCCGCATGCTTGTTCTGGTTATATAACATTAATTAAGTGCCTTCTTCTTCTTTAACGTAAGCACAAAATTATGCATGTCAACACATAGATACCTCTTAATTGGACAAATACTTGAATTATATGTACCAGCCAAAACAGCATGTTATGGGAAAAAGAAAAGCATAAGAAATGTTATGGACACATAATAGACACTCACGCGTTGCTCCCAAAAGTGCTTAAAACTCCAATATCTGGGATTTCTCCAGAAAAAAAGTTGGTAGACAAGTTCCTGAGGTCGAGGAATAAGAATTAGTACTACACTAACTATTATAGGCCGTCCGTTTACTTAACAAGAGCATT
Organism: Artocarpus hirsutus; assembly: GCA_946598075.1. NCBI lineage: Eukaryota > Viridiplantae > Streptophyta > Magnoliopsida > Rosales > Moraceae > Artocarpus > Artocarpus hirsutus. The sequence continues at coordinate 6,151 of CAMOHE010030946.1, forward strand.
ACAATTCAAGAACTTACAGAGAACGTAATCGAGTAAGGCGACCAATTGATGAAGGTATAGCTCCCTTGAGCAAGTTGCTTGATAGGTCCCTACAATGTTTTTTTTTTTTTTTTATGTTATCAATAAAGGCCAAATATAAAGGAGCTAACCACAAATAGCTCCCACAATGAGAGATGACATTATCACTACAATTAATTGTTGAATTGTTACCAAATAGGATAAAGAAACTTACAAGATGGTAAGATGAGAAAGGTTTCCAATGTTTGATGGAATGCCTCCTTGGAGGAAATTGGCTCTCAAATATCTACATTGGTTGTCAAAAAAAAAAAAAAAAAAGAAAAAGAAAAACGATTGTAAAATTCTTTTGTCATTTCTAGAACTATCAATAAAAGAAATACCAAAATGCAAAAGTTGCATGGAAGTTATTTTGACTTACAAGGCTCGGAGGTCAGTACAGTTGGTGATTTCAATAGGAATGCTTCCATGCAAGCTGTTTTGGTGAAGTGCCCTGTTCAACATGGACACAAAATAGAAAAATAAACAAATAAAACAAAATAAATAAATTTTGCCTAAAGATACATGAGGTGGATATTGGACTCACAGTCTCTGTAATCTACTGAGTTTACCAATGCTGGGAGATATAGTCCCTCCAAGTTGCATGTAAGGAAGATTACTGAAGGAAAAAAAAAAAGCCCATTTCAAATCTATAAGCTTTGGAGAGAGAGAGAGAGATAAATGCAGAATGGGTGCAACTCACATTGAACGGACTCGTTGGTCTTGAGGATGGCAAGAAATACCAGTCCATTTGCAAGGAGATTCATCAGTGGCTTGCCAGTTTGCAAGGAAGTTCTTACTTTCATTTAAAGTGCCCTTTACCTCCAACAATGTATGGCCTGGAAAATATTATACAAAAGATTTAGAAGTTAAACCCTTTTTTTTATTCAAGCAAAATGCACAAAAAAAAATTCTCCTTCTTGAATAACAAACAAAGGTGGAAACTTTCCAGCTCAAGAAATATGAAAATTAAGAAGTAAAAGAAGTTAAAGAGGGGTTCTTATTTGTTTACCATCTTCTGTGAGAGAAAGAGAGCATAGGAAGAAATGTGTTGCCACTGAAATCACTGCGAAAATCCAAACCAAAATGCCCATTTTCATTCTTTCTCAAAATGGGGATTTTTTTTTTTTTTTTGTGGGACTCAGCCTGAGAACTCAGTTCACTGTGAAGTACACCACGCTAAGCTACAGAGAGAAAGAGAAAGAAAACTATGATGAGAGTAGTAAGTTGTTGAGATGGTAAGGAGTATTGTCATGACCAAAGCATACAATAATAATAATTTTTTTTAAGCACGAAGAGAGAGAAATTATATTAAAAAAAGCAAAAAAATTGCTTTTTTCCCGTATTTTATGAGATGGGTTTTAAACACAAACTTTTGAAAGCGTTCTGAGAGCTGTGTAGAGAGATGTATAGGGTATAGCCGTTGTCCGTACATTGAGATTCAAAAAATTTGAAACTTTACAACACTTGTCTACTATTTACCGCATTATACTCGCTTTTGATGGACAAAAAAGTGTCCTTTACATTTTCCCAGCAACCAATTGAAAGCGAGATTTTTGTCCACGTCAGCAATTTGTAAAGGACAATGGATAGATGTATACGTGTCATGTGACCAGAGAGAGCACAAGGCAATTGAGAAGTAGAATATAATTTTTTTTCTTTTTTGCTTTTGCGTGGGAAGCTGCATGGTGCTCAGAAATAATTAATCAAAAACTGACACACAACAACTGTGGGTGATACTAGTGGCCAGTGGCCATGTGTCACTCCTCATAAGCATAAGGTGGTTTGTGTGGTTTACTCGTGACAGAAATAGTTAAGGCTCTTGTTTCATATATATATATATATATATGTTTTTTGATTAGGCTTTTGTTTCATATTCATTTTTTTGAAAATTAAAAAAGGCAATTTATTTTTTGAAACTTCGTTAATTTTTTAAGTTATTCCCTTTGGGGTTCCTGTAAAATGTGAAATATTTTTTCCTTTCTTACCGACAGGAACTGTATTTTACAAGGTGTTTGAAATAATTAGTTTAAATTGTTAATCCCAATCCATGTCAGTTAAACGAGTGTAGCACTTTTTTTTGTTAAAAAAAAGAGGATTTGGTAATGCACCTCATGTCCCGATCCCTTCTCACACATTGACAATCTTGAGGAACACCAAGAAGTGGACAGGGTTCAATAGATTTTTACATGCAAGACCTCAAATGGTGTTTTATAGATAAGCCACCTTTTTAAACCGTAAATTGAAATATATCATATAAAAAAAAAAAAACTCTTTAAAAAAAGTCACGATTGCTTTGCTAATCCATTTTGAAAAAATACCACGATTGCTTTTCTAATCCATTGTAAATAACAAAAAATTTCGGATGCTTTGCAGATGTCCCCTTTTTATGTGGCATATAGTGTAAAAGTCTTTTTACAAATGAAAAAAATTAATTTACTATTTAACAACGTGATAGTGGGCATAAATATCTCGACCTCAAAGATCCTTAGTGTTCACAACATAGGGGCCCATACCCAATCTTAGCCCCCCGATGTACTAATGGTAACCAACGTACAAGTGAATGAGGGAAAGAATCGAACCTATGTTGAGAGCATGAGGAAGCCTTGACTAACATCGCTTAACCACTACACGACAACCCTCAACGTGGCTCACTTTTTTATTGACATTGTAACATGTAAGAGTTTTACATTATAGCAACAAAAAATTTTGGTTAAAATTAAAAATGCCAAACATTTTTTTAGTTGTTGGATTTTATTTTATTTTTTTACCATTTAATCTATGTGTGTGCACATTAAGCATCCATTTAGCACTTTAGTTCCAATTAATTCCCACTAATTAGTTCCAAGCAACTACAGTGTAAAACTCTCAACAACTACAGTAAAAAAATGGACAAAAAGTTGATATTATGTAAAGTTCTTCTATACTATAGTTCTTAAACTTAAAACCTAAGTTCCAACTAAAGTACTAAACGACCTATAAAAATTTACAACCTCCGATATAAAATTGTTTTTAATCATAGATCAAACAGTTAAAAAGATAATCCAACTCCTAAAGCAATAGTTCCTACTAACAAAAAAAATGCTAGGTCTTACCTTAAACTGGTATTTGTTTTTCTTCAAATAGACCTCCCATCAATAGCGCACATTTTTAAACCATTAAATCTAATCAAAACTACTTTTGCTTATTTTTAAAGCTGGAAGTAACACTAATTCCTGTGATAAAATTGTATGAGCATGCTAAATATACCAATTTTTTATTACAAACTCGTATGATAAGTAATTTGGTTCATAGATTTGAGTAGAGTATTTGAATAAAAATTTAAATTTTTGTGAGAAAAAATATTGTAACAAAATGATCCGAATCGTGATTCGAATACCAAAGCAAACGCACCCTTAGTGTATCAAAATCCAGACGAAATGTTGTCTCTATTTAGCTGCCCTTCAACTGTCCTCCCACTAAATAATCTTGATACCTTATAAATTTGCACATAAGCTCTTTCTAAAAATTCTACACACAGGCATTAACCAAGAAACAAAAAAGGGGTTGATTGTCCTCATTTTGTTATGACGTTTTAAGAAAGAGCTTATCTGCAAATTTGTAACGAGATGTCAAAATTTCGATGAGAAAGATAGCTAAAAAAGGACAACAGATCTAAACTACCCATAATGTTAAATATTATTAATGACTTAGGTGGGTAAAAAGAACTAACACATACGTCAACTTTGTTCCATGCAAGTTATCATATTTTTTTTGCTAATGGTAATACTAAGTTATGTGACTTTTCTTAATATCTACTAATGAAAGTTATGTGAAATTTTCTTACAATCCACTAATGAAAGAATGTCATTCACTTATCACGATATTTGAAATGCATATAAAAAAAATTAATAAACCTTTAATTCGAAAGTTGCTTATGTGAAGAGGTTCCAAAATATTAAATATTTTTTGACAAAGTTTAGGAAAACGGCTCATAATATGTTTGACAAAGTTGATTCTAACCAACTTTTTCATTTGAAATAATACAAAACTCTGCTATAGTGTAAAGCTCTCATATGTTACAGTATTTACAATTTTAACTAATTATTTTAACCACCATGCCAAATATCCTATTATATAAATAACCATTTAACCATTTTTTTCTTAGCTGAAAGGATATCCTAGTAGTCCACTATTCTATTGATTCAAGCCTCTTGCGGCACTACGAAGTGAATTTCAGTTTCCTTACAACTTCTAAACGAAATCAATTTAAAGTTTGAATTTGATTGGAACGCGTAAAGGTTGATCATGAAGGAAATGATGTCTTCAATAAAGTGTGGGTGGCTCCAAAAAAAAAAAAAAAAAAAAAAAGAGTTAGCCTTTTTTTTAATTCATTTGTTCTTGGTTATTATAAAGGATACACTTTTTGATGACTATGTTTCTTTATTTCCAAAACGTTGAAAAGAAGCAAGAATGATTTCATTCTTTGGAAAAAAAAAATAATAATAAATAAAGACAATGCCTTTTCAATGAGAGCATACTTTTCCTATTGTTTTGGCATCTAACATTTAAAGTTAGGGACATTTGGAATACAATCAGCGGTGAAAAAAAAAGGGTTAAACGACCGGTTGTTTAGATTATAGAAATCTTGAATCCTAAGATAAGTGCAAGTCCCACATGCCTAGCGGAATGGAGTCAATGGCTGAATCATTTTTATTTTCTTCCTCTATAATTCCATACTTTCATGGCCCATCTGATTTTCTTTATAACAAAAATATGAACTCTTCACCTTGTTATGCTTACATACAAGGCAGAGCCAAAAAAATTAATATGAGAAAAAGGAATGAAAGTGTGAATAAATTAATAAGGTAAATGATGAAATTATTAAAAAGAGTGATATACAATTTTAAAGAAGGTAGAATACTATTTTATATAAAATTTTATATACAAAATTATAAGGAAAAAGAGTATAGGGGTTCATCACCTACCCTTATCTATATGTAGCTCCACTCTTGCTAAAATGCTTTATTGACAACTTGGCATTTTGTTCAACTTTATTTTTTCCAAGTTTAATAAACGTAGATAATGTTCTTTATAACCTTTTATATTTATCCCGGATATGTGAAAGGTTCTATCTTATTTTTACGCTCTTTATTTCACTAATAGAAATGTAAGTTTTTTACAACGGTTACTTATCATTGTTAAAAAATAAGAAGACAATTACAAAAACTGTAGTCTTATCGAGGGTCATATTTCATCACATACAAAGATGATTTTTATCATTTGTTAAATGACTTTTAGAGTAGAAGAACATTCCTAGTTTGGAAATTTGATTTTTATGTCACCGTTTCAAATAAGACGCACGGTCGGTTTTGGGTAAACTGATGTCGTATGTGCATCGTTTAATCCATTATTAGTAGTATTTTCTTCTAAAACCTTTCTTGTGGCGTTCTTGCCAATAATTTACCTTTTTGTTTTGGTTGCTATATGTTGAATTGAGTTGTAAATTGTAACCTTCAATGAATATTATTGTATTTCCTTTCCCAATGAAAATTTAATTTCTTCAAACATATCAAAATATAATTTGTCATGGTTGCAGACATAACGTAACGTTAAAATCATACCCGACTTTATCTAAAGTGAAGAGTTCGAAACCCCATGACTAAGTTTAGGTGAAGAGTTCAAAACCCCACAATTGATTTAAAAAAAACAAAACAAAACAAAACCAAAAAAAAGAAAGAAAAAGAAAACAAAACAACATTACTGCCGTAGACATCAGATCCCTCATCATTTCCTTGTCCAAAAAATTTACATGACATGTTTGAACTGGCTGCTTCATTCAGTGATTGTATGTCAACATTTTGCAAGTACTTGCTGTAAACCCACCTTGATATGTTGAGAACATTCCCAGCACCTTTTAAAGGGAACACATTCCTACTGTTTTGCCAATCATTTGTGAGCTTTTTCCACCCTCTCCTCCATTCCTTCAATTCTAAACCATTACCCTTTAAGCTTTTGATTAAGAACTTAAAGTATATTTCCGCTCAAGGGCGATATTTGTCTAGTAGAAGCTCACTCCAGTACCTGTTTCCTGCAAGGACATGAATTTTTTATACTAACTTTGCATGTTTTATGGGAGGAATTTTAGCCCCATTCTTACTTGAAACCTAAATGGCGTTTGATAGAGTGGTTAAAATTGTTTGTTATAACTGTTTTTACTGTAGCATATGAGAACTTTATACTGTAGCGATTTTTTTTTATTGTTACTGTAATGTAACATGTAAGAGCTTTACATTATTTATAATTAAAAAAGTGGTCTAAACCACAACTCCTAAACACCCTACTACTCTTTTTAAGTTGGAAATATCTATGTGGGTCCCAGTTTTTGAAAAAGAATTTGTTTTAACCTATCAAAAGTAGATAGGTCAGTGTATGAAAAAATTAGAAGCGTTGTTTTATGAAATAGACTAAAGGCTCAAACAAAAAAAAAAAAGAAGTTTGATGCTGTCTCTTCGACACCAAAGACTCTACCAACTTGGCTCGCTGATGCAAACATAATCTTCTCTTTTCAATTAAAAAATAAAATCCGTCAATTAGCTAGCCATTCTCTTACCATAGTCGCGAAGCAAGTAGTTACATTTTTGGAAAAAACTTAGGCTCAATCGTGGCTTAACGGGCTCGCTCGCTGTTGCATTCCATTCAAACTGCTTTGTGAAATTGCACATATCAGAAAAACAATTTTATATCCCCCCCAAAAACAAAAAATCAACTCTTCTTTAGGTGTGATGATAGTCCAAGGGTACGGAAACAATTACAAACCTGTTTTTCCTGTTCTTCATTTGAGCAAGTTTCTTTGCACTTTCCAACCAAGGCCCCAAACGAAATCCATCATGGCAAACCAAAAGTGCGTCAATATCCTCCACTAGCTCCAACAACTCCCGGCTCTGGAGAGCCATTCCTTTAACATCATTTCATTGATAGGCTTCTACGATCTCCAAAAACAGTTTGTTTGCATATTTTGCTAAAGCTTGTCTAGTCTGATCCACAAGTTCATACCGTAAATGCAGTGTAATAACACTAGAGTTAAAATTACAAACCAAGGGCTTAAAGAAAATTGAACAAAAAATATATATATAGGAGAAAAGAAGAAAATTCAACGTGGTTCGACAATATGACAATATGCCTACATCTATGGATTAAGAACGAGGGGAGAGAATTCGCTAACAAGGAAAACTATCTATGAATAGGGCTTCATATAAATACAAATTATAATCACAGAATCAAAAAATTTACCTGCTATCAAATCATAAACACAAGTCAAAACTACGAATAAAGGGTAACCATATCATAAATATGAACTTCTCCTGATAGAATTAAGACAAATAAGAACCAAATATTTGATAATCCATGTGGGGTTTCAATATTTGAATTAGTGTGCTTAATATTACCTGTAAGTGTTGCTTTGTGACAGTTCATGTCCACATCCAAGAAAAAGTTGTAACATACATATCACTTTAGAAGTTGAGTACCATAAGTGAGGTTGTTCAAACGACTCAGTAATTTCCTTAAGCACTGATCCTTTAAGTACTTGTTTACCATTTTAGGAAATTTTTTCTTGCGGAATTGAAATAACGGATGGATCAACATCGGGAAATGCTACTATCACATCCTTGTTTTTGTCTTGTTCTTATAGCATATTGAGACAAGTTCAAATCAATTAGGGTGTTTGGGAAACTATTGGTTTGAACCAGTTTGGTCTAAAAACACTATAGCATATAAGAGCTTTACACTATAACTCGTTTTTGCTCTAGGTTGTAATATAAGCTACAATATAAACCTCTTATATGCTATAGTGTTTTCAACTAAAATGGTTCAAACCCATGCTTGCCAATCATTCTAAATATTATGTCAGAAATATCATCCACGGCAGTATCAACCATGCAGTGATAAATTAATGTGTTAATGTCAGATTCCAAAATTTAATTAGAGAAAACACTTTCTAAAGAAATATTATGCTTAGAGCTAAATTTTACACATGTTATATTTGGTGTCAAATTTGACGCCAAATTTAAAACATGCCAAATCTTAACATGCAGTTGTTATTGGTTATTATGTTGAGTTTTTCATAAAGTTAATTAAGTTCAAAAGCTAAATATATGACAAAAAAATATATTTGAAATAGGTTTAGATATTGGAGCATAACATAGAATTCACATATCAGTATGATTAAGTGCTAAAAGAATTATGAGTAATAGATAGAGGAAATAGATGATGGAAATCATTAATCCCTTTTATTATATAGAAGGACGAGACAATTGAGGCACTTACATAGGCACCATCGGTGCAGTTGCAGACAGAATGATATAAAATATTCCAAGCATCTTGCATAGAAGGAATTGATTGGCCATAACGCCTAGCTGAATAGAGATCAATCCAAGCCTGAAATAAGAAATAAGTGAATAATACATTTACACAAAGTTAAATAAAAACACACAACTATAAAGAAAAAGAAATGCAATCTCTTTTGGAACTTTTCAAATCAGAAAGATTTCAGCAGGCTTGCAAAGTGCAAACTTTTTGAAAGAAAATGCGTTATCTTGTATAATTACTAGCTTAGTTGGCATACTAGTAAGTGTTGCTTTTGACTTTACAATACTAATTTCTAGAAACAAAAGTGTAAAAAATGTAACGCTATGAATAGTTTGGTAAAAACTGAAAAATATGTCAGTTTGGTAGTGTTTTCAAAATAAATAAAAATGATTTTATTTTAAAAATGAAAATTTTTGAGGGATTATACTGTTTTTAAATTTGTTGCCTTAAAAAACATGCGAAAACATTTTTAAAAACTCTCAAAACAATACCGAACGGGTACTTTTGACATCAACTTTGCTCCGCTGAAAAGCCATCTCAGACATGGGATCGTAAACGACGGGATTCAGTTCTATGCCTTCCATGGCCATTCCAGCACCAATCTGAAAGTAAGTTCATAGAAAAGAGGAAATACATTATTCAAATGAAGAAAAGATTGCATCTATACAAGTAAAATGAACGTGACCGATATTTTTCCGACATGCTTCAAAATTTGTAAGAAAAAAATAGACTGCAAGTACACCAAATCAAAATTTTTATCGATAGTTTCCGATATTTACTTAAATTTTTCCGAAATTTTGACGGAAATTTTCAACACAAACGATATGTTGGGTCGTTAGAAATTCTGGTGGAAAATTCAGAGATATTTTTGTCCATGCTTATGATGGATGAGATTGAAGAAAAATGGATAATTCTAAAACAAAAGATAAGTTAAAGAGGAAGATAAACTTGCCATTGTTGAGTTTTCACTACCACGAGCATCAATTGGTCTAGATGCTTTTGCATCTAGAACGCCATACATCACAATATTTCCAGCAAAGTTGTGCAACATACACCTGTTCGTTTAAATCCTAAATTTAGAAGGTTTGGCAACATCGTTTCAACTACTATAGTTTATACAAAAGTATGCTACACCGGTATGGTAAAATCGTTAAAATTTTTTGTTCTACTTGTGTCGCTAAAAGCACTAAACATTATACCAACAGGTGAAGCTAAATAGAGTAAAAATAAGATCAATCTATGCATCACAATAACTACATATATATATATATATATATATATATGTATCTATGTATGCATGTATGTATGTATATGTGACGAGGAACGATGACCTTCCAGATGTAAGGAGCACCATACAACTGCTCGGAACTAATCCAGATGGGCTTCACTTCAGCAACTAGGTCAAGAACTACCAGCTTTCCCAAGGGAACAGAACGCAAAAGTGCCTGAAAATAATAACATGACATATTTACATTACCGCACTATACTGTAAGATTTTTTTTACCAAATATTCAAACAAAACCAACCTAAATACATGGAACAAACTTGAGGGCTATATGATTTGATGTATGTATACAGAAGTTAAATATGATAAATATAGGCTGATAAATAAAAAAATTAAACAGTTCGATAAATCAGTTACTAATTCCGCAAACTAACCAAAACCCGTTTGGAACACAGTTTTAATTCCAAGACTTTGAACCTCAAACACTGTAACAATATAAATTTTGTGAGAGAAAAGACTGTATCAAAGTTGGTTTGAACAATCTTTTTGGTTCGAACCATATTTTCAAACAGACTCTATTACTGATTATAATATTTTCTAATAGGTATTGTTATTCAATGGGAAGAGAAATTAAGAAAGCTTTACCAGTTGTATATGTGGATGGTCCTTCCGTATTCTGCCAAAACATGTAAACCAATCACTCAAGAATTAGAAAATCTAATGCTTTTTGCATGCAACTGTTAAAAGACATGAACACATGTATGTCACCATTAATATGCTAAATCTTGCATGCAAAAGAACAGAGGACAATGTGGAATCTAAGATAGTCACCTTCACGTTGTTGTTTAATAAATGCTCTCCCAATTTCTACAAACAATGGATCAGTTGCATCAAGAAGAGAAGTACAGCACCATCTAGCGTCTCTATCGACCGTAAAACTGTAACGGAATGAGAAATATTTAAACAGTGTCATTGTCTCTTAAAATCTGTCTTTAAGTTTTAGTCCTTGGAACCAAACAGAGTGCACACATATGATTTATAATGGCTCACTCTCGATGTTTTGAGAGCTATTTACTTGCCATTGCAGATTTTTCTATCTTTGGTTCAACTTTGATTGGCGGGTAAAAAGTGCTTAATTTGATTAGGCTGCACCTGGCTCAACAAATATTACACCCAGAGAGTCATTAAAGAATTTAATTCCTAGAAATATACGATCCCCTTTTATAATTATTTTTTTTTTTAAATGGCCCTTAAAAATAAAAACAAAAATATATTCTCATAGGAAAAAAAAATTGTTTCAGATTTCATCTCATATGAAAAATTCTAGTGTTAGCACATTGCTCTTACTTACCAGTTTCCTAAGCGTGTTATCTTTGCTGTTGGGAATCTAGTTTTCAATGCTGCAGGAACATTTCCAGAGAAGGCCGGAAGTACTAAAGCAGACACAAAGCAACAAGGAATCTCATTAAATTCAAACATTGTTCTTTATCTAATTTCTTTTTTCTACTCATATGCAAATATGTTTAAAGATAGTACCTGGAGTCATTCCAAGTTCATACATCCTTTGAAGAATCTTCTTCTGCAGTAGCAGCTGTTGATCTAGCCAACTTTGTGGCAGTGGTCCACCCCATCTGAGATTTTTTGTAACATGTCAAAGCAAGAAAATTTAAATCCAAAATGTCGCCTTCATTTGAGCAAGATCGGGTAACTCACCTGTGTAAATTTTCAATACGAGACCATGCGAGAAATGTGGGGCCTCCAAAGAAATCATCCAAATCTGAACTGTGTAGATTAAATTTCTGTAGATGACAAAGAATAAATTATCAAAAGGGGGCGTAAATTTAGAGGCATTAACTAAAAGTATGCAATAAACTACTTATTAGTATTAAACTAAGGATGGAAAGTTGAAGAAGAATGGCCTGAAAAACTTTCTGCCAAATAGCTTCTTGCCCTGTAAATGCCAGAGGTAGATTGATACTTTGAAGAGCCATCCAATCAATCTCCTTCTCCCATCTTTCCCAATCCCACCAAGCAAATGAATCTTCCAAAAACAGCACAACAGACATCCCAAAAACTTGATACGAAAATCACCAAAAATTGAAGCCGCAACCAAAACAAAGAGTTGTTCATTAGCTTTTGTTTTACAAACATCATTGGAATTTGAAAGCAGACTTGTGCTTAAACTGGAGGTAACAAATCATGTCATGGGTTGTGTTCGTATCAGGTTGAGGCTCATGTATGCAAGTTTTTAATCAACCTAATTAGAAAACACTGAACCTAACCCGACCAGGACATTGGACAGGTTGACACGACATGACCCTCAATTGACCCATGAAAAATTAGAAATCTTTGTCTTACAGCTAGATGTAACAGCATTCTGGTAGTCAAAACGTCATCGTCATGAACACGGGGAAGAAATCCGGATTTTGGCCTTGAAAATAGTTGAGCCCCGCCAGTTTTTCCCAGGATAGATGTGAACTACACCAATTTTTCAAATACCAGTGAAGACCAGCCAAAATCTCCACTCCAGTTACCCCAGAAATCCTATTTGACAATTGAGTGTCACATGGTTTCTTAGATTAAAGCTTTATTAATGGCATACTAAAAATGTTGAACAAATAAAGAGTATATCTTGTGTCAAATTGCTCAATATAAAGTGCAAACTTCAACAAAATCATCTTGTATAATCAAATACAAATTAGCCAAGTTAAAATAATGATTAATGAATAAGAACGAATTTACAACATACTGAATTTCTGGGTCTCCTCGTCTAAGAAAGGAAGGATTATTCCTGATGAAGAAGCAAGATGAGCAACATCATCATGAAGGACGAAGCCCGCAAAGGACGCCGCGAGCGGCTGCGACTTGTAGAGGCGGAGGAGCCCTCTCGGGGTCCTGCGTGTCGAGGAGCTTCGAGATGCATCGGACTCCAATCGTCGACAGGTGAACTGCGGGGACGGCGATGAAGAGGGCGAAAGCGAGTGTGAGAAAAATGGCGGGAAAAGAACAGGACGCCATTGGAGGCTGATTTAGTTGGAGAAGAAGTTGAAAGGTGTGGGATTTATGGAAGAAAAGGAGATGGAGATGAAGGAAGAGAAAGAGTAGGAAGGGGAATCTTGGAGGAGAAGGATGTGGTTGACTATGGGACAGAGTTCAAAGCCGGCTATTTCAACGGACAAAAGAGCGCCAAACACAGCCTAACTGTTTTTTAATTGTATACTTTTTTTTTTGAATAGTAGTGTTTTTAAAATAAGTAAAAATAATTTTATTTTAAAAAACGAGAATTTTTTAAGAATTATGTTGATATAGTATTTTTGAAATTTTTGTCTCTAAAAACATGTAAAAACATTTTCAAAAACTCTCAAAATAATACCAAACGGGGCTATAAATTCTCGCATTTGGAGTAAAACATGTAGAAAATGGTAGTGTTTTCAAAATAAGCAAAAATAGTTTTGTTTTGAAAAATGATAATTTTTTTTGAAATTATGTTAACAATATTTTTAAAATTTTTACCTTAAAAAATGTGCAAAAATATTTTCAAAAACTCTCCAAACAATGCCATAAATTCTCGCATTTTGAGTAAAACATGTAGAAGACCTTTATGGCTATTTTTCAATATTTATAGCATAGTTTATTCAACAAAAAAAAAAAAAGTTATATACTAAGTTAAAAGGTATATAAAGGACACTAAAACTGAGATGATCAAATACACAACACTAAAACTTTAGGCCGAAAATAATACCAAATTCAATCGATGGGTCGTTCTAAACCAAATACACCTATTTTAAGAAATAAACTGAACTTACAAAAAATTTAGGGTGCCTTTCATAACTCGTTTTAACTATATAGTTAGAATTGCTACAGTATAAAACTCTTATATGCTACAATATAAAATAAAAGTAAGTTATAATATAAAGCTCTTACATACTATACTAAAATCGTTTTAACTTTTTAGTTTTACGTGCATTGTTAGATACACTTCTTGTTCTACACTTCCTTTTTCAATAGAGCCACATAATGATGGTAAGTGCGGCACATCCTCTCACATAATAGGGTGTTTGGAAGGATGGTGGGAACCGTTGATTAGAACCACTTTTACTGTAGCATGTGAGAGCTTTACACTGTAGCAACTTTTTTTATTATTACTGTAGCATGTGAGAGCTTTACACTATTAATAACTGAGTTTGTGGCGCGGTTCCCACCACTCAGACAAACACTATGTAAATTTTTGAATTTAATCTTAAAATTGTCATATATTTTAAATGTATCTTTATTCTATAAGAAAGATTATCTAACTCCACCCGTGCTTCTTAAATGCATTGAAAGGCGAAATTATCGACTGATTAGTACAAGAAAAGATCACGTTATTTTGAAATTCAACAAACACCACACCAAAAACAAAATTACATGCCGTTCGTCTTGGTTGAATCAAACGACACTTAAAAGGAACCCTGACGGAAGGGTACAGCTCTGTAATCTACCATTGGTTTTCTTTTATTGGCTGTGTTTGCAAATAAGACTTGTCATTTCAATAAATAAATATACAAATACATTAGACTTGTCGTTTGCTGGTTTTCTGCTTTGTGCTATATGACGTTTTGGTGCTTTCTTATTTTGTTCTTTGTTAGCTTGTTTATCAATTCTTATTTTGCAATTGTCGTTTTGACGTGAACTCGTTAGTTTGATGTCGTTGCTTTCGAATTTAAGAGGCCTCGATTGTACCTTGTTGAGCATATAGAAATTAACAAACAATAAAAAGACTCATCATGTTCATTCTTGAGCCAAAAAAAAAAAAAAAACCGACATGTTTAATTTAGGATTAATTATCAAAATCCCCATTGAATTATAGCTTTTGTAACACTTTAGCCCCCATACCTCAAATGTACCATCCGTTCTCTCCGAAGTATAAATTGTTAACAAAAATGATCATTCTATTAAAATTTTAACGACAAATTGACAAAGAATTTTAAAGCTAGAGATATTTTAGTAATCCTAATTATAAAAGTAACAAAAAAATTAAAACTATAGTAAAAATAGTCTTTATTGATGATTAAAAAAATCGATTATAAAACAAACTACTATTTGGATCCCTCTTTTTTTATATATATATATATGAAATTTTCTTTAAAATTTTATTAACTTTTCTTCATACTTAAAAAGAATTTTAAAATTTTAAAAAGTATAATTACCAATGAAAACTTTAAATATATAAAAAAAATTGTTAATATTATTAAAGTTGTTTTCTCTTTAAAAATTTTGTGTTATATTTTTTTGTTACATTGAATATATTTGTGTTATATTCTTTTTTATTTCACTAATATATATAACATTTAAAATTTTAAAATACTTTTTAAGTGTGAAAGAAATTAATAAAATTTTGAAGAAAATTTTGATATATCAAAAAAGAATGAGTCTAATAGTATAACAGTTTTAATTGATTTTTTTTGTTTTAATCATCAATAAAGACTTTTTTCATTATAGTTTTAATTTCTTTGTTATTTTATAACTATAATTACCAAAATACCCTAATTAGTAAAATTGTTTGTCAATTTGTCGTTAAAATTCTAACAGAAAAACTATTTTTTTAACGGTTCATACTTTGAAGAAACGAATGTTATATTTTAAAGTTCATGGACAAAGTATTATAAAGGCTATAATTCATGAGAAATTTTTGTAATTAATCTTTTAATTTATGCAACGATAACATGGTCTCTTGAAGTTGGACAAAAACGATATCAACGCACACAAAATACATGTCGTTTGTTGTGATAGCAAAAGACTGATGCTCAAAATAAAGTACATGTCGTTCAACAAAAGTAAACGACATGCCGTTCCTGTATTTGTTCTAGCAACAAGCTGTTTGTTGAAGGACAACGACATTAATGCTTATAACAACAAATAGACATGTCGTTTTTAGGAGAAACGACATAATCATCTATGCAAAAACAACTAATGTCGTTTTTAGTAATCTGTCAGACGACAGTTAGTTTTATGTGACTCGAATAGTTTACTGCCGCATAAGCCCACACTTTTTCTTTTACTGAAAGTGAGTTCCACTCAAAATGATATCATTAAACATAAACAACATCTACTTTTCACCTAATCAACGACGTGTCCCATTGAGCAGAGTGATTAATTCGATTCAAACGACGTGTAGTTGCTATCATGTTTCATCCGAACGACATGTAGTTTCAGAATCATTTGTTTGCTACGCATATGAATGTTCTTTCGTTTAGGACGTGTAACATTTTTGCACTGTAAAAAGGGTCTATGGTTATAGAATATATTTTTCTTATTGCAGATTATATTTAGTATATACACTATATATAGTGGATAATAAATTGTATATGATACTAGCAATATATTGCGACGACTTTGTGTCGTCCAAAAAACCCTGTCTGTAGTTATGATAATTATAATAAAATATAGAGATAAATAATCAAAACAAATATATATATATATATATATATATATATATATATATATATATTAAGTGGATTGGGTTAGAGGCAACAGGCTTTCATATAAAAATGGAAATCCAAATTTTGTCCCTAATCAAGTGAATCCCTTTCTTTTATTTGCACAACCAACAAATAAAAGTAAAATGTGTTTGAAAATGTCGTTCTAATCTATTAGTTACAACTGTTATAGTATAAAGCTCTTACATAGTACAATATTTTGATTCTAACTCATTAGTTTCAACTATATTCTCAAACACATTTCTCATTATATAAGACCTCTTAATTTATTGTGGAGGGAGAAATGGTGTATTAGTGTACCTTTGGGCAACTATTAAACTCACTTTTGGTAGATTTAATTGGAATATAACAATATTATTGCACCGGTGATTTCCATAAAGAAATTTTTCTTATAAGTCTCAATAATTCATGATATGAAAACATGATCGTATTAATAGCATACAGAATATCATAGAAAAACGTGGCAATCCGGGAGCCAAATAACCAATTTGTACTCTCCAAAACTTCTTTTAAGTTCTTCAGTACTGTTTGGAAGAAAAGGAATAACAAGAGCCTATTTTTCTTTGTCTTCCACGTGAAGGCGTCAATTATTGATGATGTACGGGCAACTATATGGTTACTTGACATTTCGATGAAAAGTGCCGGTTTCAACTAATAAATATTATAAAATCAACGGTTATAATAAAAAATAAAAAATTATTACAATATAAAATTTATCACATATTATAATTTTTAAATTAATATTTTTAATTTTAACCGCTCCTTTAAATATCTATGAATAATCTGGATTTTCTCAATTCAGATCTCTCTCTATATCTAGCTCTTTATTGTTTGTTTGTTTGTTTTGTGTGAAAGCCCTATGTTAATCTTTGCACGGATAACCCTTTCTTGTATACACCTACAGTTTTTGCTATATGAAAGTAATTATTAAAAACAAAAAGAAAAAAATAAAAGTAGGAAGAGAAGTCACAAAAATTTAAGATAATGTGCTACCTATATATATCCAAGGATTAAAAAAATGGAGAGAATTCACCTCTAAAAACAATATAATTGAGCTCTATATAATTACTAATTATAATTACATCAAATCTTCTAAAATTAAGAACTTTCTTTATTTTTAAATTAATACAAATAAAATCATAACTTGTGATAAATATGACCATATAATATATTAACTTTCTCCATTAACATGCACGTCAAGATTTTGGCTCTCGATCTTATTTTGCTTCAGTATTGTTGTTACTTGTCATAACATGAGATTACATGAAAGTCTTAACATTTTTAATATATATATATATACACACACATATATATGGCTTTTGGAAAATTATAAAAGTCAATAACGTTGATCTGAACTATTGATGACCAAATATCACCAACCGTTAACAGTTGAGCACGTGTATAATAAACACTGAAAGCGAAAGAATAGAGTCAAGGGCGTGCATGATAATATTAATATTGCATATGGCACAAAAATCATTAATGCATGCTGACCCAGTTGGCATTGTCGTTCTTGGGACCAACAGACACATATGGTTAAAATCTACCATACTTATTAATCGAAGGACTATTTATTTTGGTAACTAGAGTTTAGAGACACATCATATTGATATCGTGCTATTAAGAAAAATCAAAACAATATCCTATAATTTTCAGAAATATCATTTTAGTATTTTGAGTTCATGACTTTTATAGTGAAATTTTCTTTTTTACTCTTTTATTAATGAACTCGAAGTTCATTTTGTTGAACTATATTAATAGAAAATCTATGCAAAAGATTAAAAAAAACTCAATTTGTCTTGTTCTTTAGTATAAGCTGAAGACCACCACCCCAATCGATCTCTTAAAAAGGCCAAAGAAACCAATTTGTCTGTAACACTATTAGTTTCCCGAATATTATGAGATATGAACGACTAATGAATCGGCAAAAAAGACCCCGAAGCTTGACTCCATTATCATATCAACTTGTAAAACAAATTTATTTTTTTTCCTTTTTAAAAATAATATTTTTTAAATAGTTTGCAACTTTGAATGGACTAAAATGAATGATCAATAATCGAGGCTTTCAAAAGCTAACTCTTTTCTTTTTTTTTTTTTTTTTTTGGGAAAAGGAAGTTATAGCTACATAGACATGTCATGCCCCGGAGTACGAGAGGTGACGTGGTGGATTAATTAAGTTAATTAAACAGAGATTTAGTTAAAAATTTAGGTTTTAGAATCAATTTATAAATAAAAATGTGATAATTTTAAAATCGTTTATTTAAAACAAGCAGTTGTAATATTCGAGCAAATGAAATAATAAAATAAACAATAAGGAATAATAAAAATAATAAAAATAAAAATATAAGGTGAGACGAAAATGGGTCCCACTGACCCACATTTTGTGCACACACACAGTACTGACAATATTGTAATACAAAGACAGTCCTGAATAAAAGAAAAAGTTAAGAATTTACATGCCTCGAATTGTTGTACTACAACCTACCCAAATCTTCTATTGGTCGCAAGTCCGGTCAGCAGACTCTTCTCCGATCCTAAGCTGATATTGACCTAAGGGGTAAGATTTTAAAACAAATAAAATGTGAGCGAAAGGCTCAGTAGGATTATAATTTTGAAAATATTTAACTTTAAAAGAAATTTCATTAGTCAAATAAATACATAGAAAACGAATTAGAGCAAATAAATAAATAAATAGATGAAAATTTAATAAAAGCTTTATCTTACCAAAATAGTTTAAATAGGTCGACCAGAAAAATACCATTTTCTTTTCCTAGGCAAAACATATGTAAGTCACCACTGTAGTGGCCCAGCTGGGTTTCGGGACCTGCCCCCAAGGTCGCACAATACACGACCCGATCTCTGATATGGCATCATGTCCCAATATATATATATATATATATATCTTTTTCATAATTATTAAAATCATGTTTTATCAAATATGATCATTCACATTCATTATGAGGTTTATTATGAAAGCACCTCGATCTATCGTTTTAGAAAATAGATAATAAAATCCTTTTTCAATCAACCATTAAAAACAGTTTTGTTAAAATTTCATTTGAGGCCTAAACATTTAAAACTAGCTACCAAGGAAGGGGTAGAAGTCCTACCTCAATACTCGTGCCGGTGTCCCACACCGTAATCCCGGTCCACTATACGTTAGCTCTGTAGATCCACGTATAACCTTGAATACAAACTAAGTCTATTAGTATCTAACTCGAGATATCCTCGGTTATTAAATCATTTCATGGTGTCCTAGTGTGCCATTTAGGTTTATAAAATCATTTTATAAAGTTAAAATTTCAATCGGGGTTCAAAATAGTGAAAACGGGTGAAAAGTTACAAAATTTTACTATGCCCGGTCGGCCTGCCGGTGGCCCTGGTTCGGCCTGCCGGAGGTCTAAGTCTGATCAGTCGAATTTTTTCAGATTCGGCCTGCCGGTCTGATGAATCTGGCCTGCCGAACACGAAGTTCGGCCTGTCGATCTGAAAAAATTCTAGAATTTTTTAGGCACGGGTCTCAGCCTCCCCGAGCCCAAATCTTCAATTTCAACATGTTTTCTCAATTCTCAGACATGGATAATGATCATAATCAATAGAAAAGCATAATAGATTACTTTTTGATTCATCAAAATAAGTTTTAAACAACATTTTTGAAAAAATCCAAAAATGAGAAAAATGGAGAAAAATGAAAAATCTTGATTTAAATCCATTTTTTATGAAACAAAGCTTGTATTCTAGTTATTCTAAGTTCATCTAACCTAGATTGAAAGATTTCTATGCTTAAAAAAGCTTAGATTTCAAAATGCAAGAAAAATTAAAAAATTGAAAAAGTTTTGAAATTTTGAAAATTAACCTTGAATTAAGCTTTGATTCGAGTTTGTGGTTGTACAATCACATTCCCGAGCCTTCAATCCATAATCCTGAAGCTTGAAATCGAATTTTGTTTCAAAAAAATTTAGAGAGAGATTGAGAAAGAGAGAGAGTGAAACCGAGAGAGAGAGGAAGAGAGAGCGAGAGAGATGAGCGAGAGAGGAGAGAGAGAAAATGAGTGAGGTGAAATAAATAGAGGAAGAGAGAGAAAATTAGTTGCACAAAACCGTGTACAACAACACATTGTTTTCAAATAAAAGCTACTTAGTATTTAACAAATCATTTTATTAAAAATCTAAAATAACAATTGAAATTAATTAAGAATAATTAAAAATTATTAAAATAATGAAAAGCATTATAAGTTTAGAAATTTCACAAAATGATCAAATTAAGTTTAAAATATTCATTATGACACATTAATTCACCATTCTATACATTAATAACATTTAATTAATTTCAGGGTGTTACAAGACAGCTAGCAACATTGAGGACCACCCCACATATTAAGGGAAACATTAACAAGCCATTTTGTACGTAGGTTTAAAACCATTTAAAGCAATTCAAACCATAAAGGTGGTTTAAATTGGTGTAGTAATAACTAAGATCAGTTCAAACAGTACAGGCTATTTTCAAATGGCCTAAACCCCCAAAATCTAAATTTTGTCCTCCCCTCAAGTTCACATAGTTTGAACCATTTTATACAGTAAAAACTATTTCCATTCTCGATTTTCTTTCATAAATCATAATTTTCAAACACCAGTTTTCGTTTAAACTTGATGTGATATTTTATTCTTATTTTAAACCTTTATGTTTTAAATGCCAGTTCAAAACCACCATTTAAATTATACAATTTAGCACTAACAGTTTAAACTATAAAATTTTAAACTATACTATTCTGAACCTGTGCAGCAAACAAACCATAAGCTTAGTTTTGATTTATACACAACTTGCAATTGTATATACATGAATCCTACGAGAAAGATACATGCACTAGTTAGATGGATCATGACTTGACAAAGTATTTAAAAGCAATATATATACTTTTAGTAGCTAAGCTTAATTGGAATTGTTAACCACGAAGGGGCATTGTTTTCAAATTTAATATATACCCTTATCATTGAATCATATTTTTATGCCTATATGAATCAATTTTTTCTGATATATTATGAACACATTTTATATGCATGTGTATAATGTATTGTTATATGTCTAACATATATACACAAGCATATGATAGTTCAGATGAAAAATGCCAAGAGTATATCGAATTCCATGTGCTTCACAAAAGCTTTATACCGTCTGGTTACAAATGAGAGTGTTATAATTTAGTTATATAATTTGTTGCTTCTAATAAAACCAGAACTCTATCCACTTTCCTCGTTGATTAATCAAATCCGTCACTATCTTTTGATTTAACCCTGCGTGCACTAGTTTCTTTCAAGCAACAGTTTCAAAGTTTAATTATAATGATCTAATTTGTATTTGAATGATTATATAATAGGCGTTTAGGAAGATTAGGTTGAACCAATTGATTTAAAACACCGCAGTATATAAAAGCTTTATCATATGAGGTTGTATTTGGTTGGGGGAAAGGAACGGAAAGGAAAAGACTAAAGCTTCGTTACGATGTTTGGTTGGTTTTTGAAAGAAGAATAATTATTCAAAGGGAAATGACTTTTTCATCAAGTGGGTGAATTATTTGTAACGCCCTTATATGAGGGTTAACAGTTTTTAATGAATTAAAATAAAAATAAAACTTTAAAAATAAGATTACTCGGGACTCAAATGAAAACTCTTAAAACAAAATAAAGATGTAATCAATTAAACTACAGTTTAATGTAGCACCTTAAATTTAATAATATAAAACTGTCATCATCATCATTTCAACCTTCAACACATTTTAATACAATCACAGAAAATAACAATCGATGCTTACATTATCATGGAGAACATTCTTAACAATTGAAGCAATCCCAATGTAATATAGCTGCATAACTTCCTCAACTATTTTCCTTGTAACCACCTCACACTTAGTGAGTCCTGAAAAGATGAAAATAAAAAGGGAATGAGAGACAACATGCTCAATAGGGAAAACCATTACTCACATTTAGGTTTTTATCCTTACCACATTAAGACATACATGGTTAGTTAGTTCTCATCATTATTCATCAATTTTGTCATATTCAATTCCAGTGGATATCTTATGATCATTCTTACCAAGTTTCATACATATATATATATATATATATATACACATATTAATTTAGGATTCAATTATGCTCATCTGTACCCACTGTATAATAGAATTTCATATCACTCAACTCAACGAAACCCAAATGGGCGCGCTTGATCACCCTCTAAACATTCCAAGGGTGTTCTAATGAGGGAACATCAAGCCCCGAGTCTTCACCAAGTCGATTCCTGCACAGTGTATTCTAGGACTTTTGACCCAAGTAAGCGTCATCACTTTCCCCCTATTTTACCTTTTATTGTAATCGTACCTAAGGACGTAACCGTCGCCATCTTCATGTCTCACCATTTCTCTATATCCATCCGTTATTTATAGAGTTAAGTCTTCCTAACCATGCTTTTCAATTTATAACATGTGTCACATCATTATGTTCCTCGCTGTACAACACAGGACGAGTTCCACATCATCATGTTATAGATATAATCATATACCTTCAAAATAGTATATACATATCTTGCAACATAAAACAACAAATTTTAATTTATTAAAACCTCACAAAAGATGAGTAATAGAATCCATACCTTTTAGTAAATACCATGCTAATATCTTCTAGTTCACGATATCAAACTCACCACGTAAGCTCCAAGTACTTCATTATCTTACGACGCATTAAATTACCATACTTTAACTCAATTCCTAATCCATAGTCACACCGATTATCATTTATTCTATTATTTTTATTAGTGTGCCATAATCATTTATATGAAATCTTTGAAACATTTTGTAACACAAAACGGTGAAAAATATATAAATTTAGATTGTCTGATCAGCTTGTCGATTAAGCTTGACTTGCTGATTGGCAGAATCCAACCTGCTAATTGAGGCAAAATCTAGAAAACTCTAGTTTTCTGTTTTTAAAGATTTTGAGCTTCAAAGCTTAATCTGACTTGTTTTAACAATTCCTAGAACATGAAAAATATATAGAAACCATAGATTATCATATCAATAAAGTATGTAAATCTTTTTTCCCAAACTTTTAAGCATAAAACATTTTTAAAATTCTCAAACATTGATTTTTACAGCACTTTACAAAAACGTGATCTAAATAGGAAATCATTCAAACTCAAAGCAAACACAATTCAATTTGCATACACACAAAAGCACAAACCCAGATCATGAAATGAAGAACAATTATATAATTTAAACATAGTAATTTAGAATAAAAGGAAGGTAGAGAAGAATTTAGGTTTTTGGTTAGAAACTCTACCTTATTTCCTTGAAAAATTATTATTAGGCTTGACTTTTTGCTTGAAGAAAGAGATCCTGAGTTGGGATGAAACTTTTTGATCAAATTAAGAAAGTGAAGGAAACAGATGAAACAGAAAGGGGGAGACAAAGGGTAAGTGGTGTGAAATGTGAAGAAAAATGAGTTGTCTGATATGTTTTAGAAGTCGGTGGCTTTAAACATGTGAGTGAATAGTCTTATTGGGAGACTCAGAAAAAGAAAGAAAAGAAAAGGGATAAGACCTTTGTAGGGAACCAAGGCATGTGACTTGTTCAATAAGTCTTATCTTTTATTTATTTATTTTAACCATTACACATGAAGAACAATAAAGGATGGTCTACCATGACGTTTTGGTAAATATACTAAATAAGTATAGAAAATTTTCAAAAGTTCTAAAATTAAGTAGAAATAAATATTATGAAATAGATTTTAAATGAAACAAATTTTTGATTAACACATAAAAAATTTAATATAATTACCTTAATATCTGTTAGGAAAATAATGGGTGTCACATTATCATTCCTTCATCACATAGGAGGAATAGTCCTTCCAAGCTATTTTTTTCTTTTTTCTATAATTACTCTTGAATAATATTATAATATATTATATATTGTAATAATATAATATAATATAGTTGTAATATTGTAATTAATAATATCATAATTACATTAATAGTATAATATTATTTTATTATATAATATTATATATTATGATCATTATATATTATATTATATTATTAATGTAATTAAGATATACTATACTAACAATATAAATATTGATATAATTAAATATAAATATGCTATTATAATTTCAATATTATTATCTATTATATTGTATTATACGCTACAACTACATAATGTATTACATAATTATAATTATAATTATAACTATTAAAATATAATATAATATATCATTATATTAGTATAACTTTATCTATTTATTTGTAATATTGTAATTAGATTATAATGGAATATTATTATTTTTATGTGATGTTATATTTGATATATCGTAACAATAAAAATATAACTATTAATATAATTAAAATATTATAATTACACTTTATAATATTCTATTTATTAACCATTATCATAATATTGTTATTCTATATCGTATTTATATAATATATTATATAACTATAGTTTTATTATATTTTATTACAATTTGTATAATATATTAACTATATAGATATATAGGATATTAGTGTTACAAGATGAGGGTAATTTTGTCAACATCAAAAATAATCATATCTTATTTCATAATATTCCTAAAATTACAACCAAACAAATGAATCAATTTTTTTTCCATTCTGTACCATTACCATTCTCATTCCCATTATTATTACCATTTTGCCGCTACAGTCAAACGTACCCTAAAAGCTTTATATTATTTGAGTTCAAACTACTACTTAAACACAGGTTAAGATGAAAGCTTCCAAGTCTTTCTTTTTTCTTTTCCTTTTTGGCTTTTTTCTAACTTGCTTAATTCACAGATATATGTATATCAAGACTTATGTTTAATATTTTTTTTTTTCTGCTACGCATCACGCTTCATGTGGTCATATAAGGGACCATAAGTAATAAATTCGTATTAATCAAATAGCGACGAAAGTTGTGGGTGGAGAGAAAAATTGGCGTGGATGTGACTGCTTTGGTATCTCAGTGCAAGTCAGGATTTGCATTCTGATATTTTTTAGGTAATAGATCTGTTTGATGGCTTTATAAGATTTAGGTTTTTCTTTATTTTGGCCTCCAAAGTATTTCTCTTGTTTTATTTTGACTTGTCAATTGCAAAATATTACAAATTTTACCCCGAACTATACTTCTTATCTCATATATTTGACCGTTCAATAATAAAATCGTAAAAAATCTTTAAGGGAATCAATTATGTGACACTCACATATTTAGCTAATAAAGAGTATTTTTAACAAATTACACCTAGATAAATTTAAAATTTTAAGAAATATTATAGAAAAAAAAAAATGTGCTCTCTGCATAAGCTCATTTGCTACGTTTGTGAGAATTAAATATATTTAGACTCACCCTGAAGAGGTGATTTGTCTAAAATACCCCTCACTAACAAGTAACTTAAGGTTAACCCCGTTGGTTTTCTGTTGAGTTATTACAATCTGGTGATTAAAAGTTTAAACATGAGATATGAAGTATAATATATAATGTAATTTGTAATATTTTAAAATTTAAAGGCCAAATGACAATAGACATAGTATGGGGGGTCAATTAAACTATACAATTCTAATAAATTCTCTTGTCGATTCTCTTTATCCAGTCACTACACAACATCATACCAAATTAAAAAAAAAAAAAAAAAAACCACCCTCACTATACTATATTTTATAGACTATCTGATATATCTATAAATAAATTCCTCATTGAAACATGAAATTTATCTCAACTTACCAATCAAATAAGGACAACAACTCCTAGCCCAATTAAATGTGAATATGAACAATATTGCTAGACCACTGTTTGATGCTATCTCATTGCATCCCTAGATGCTAATAGTATATCTACAACATTTATACCTCTCCAGTTGAAACATTCAAAAACCATCTGATTTACGATTTCCAAATTAAAACACAGATCAGGACTAGGAAGACACAGGCCAGGGCTTTTTTGAACATGGAAGGATGCCTTTTGTCTGTGCACAAATACTGATTCCTATGCTTCACCATTGAATTGTGTCGTGGTGCAAAGGACAATATTCACTTCTCTCTTTAAAAAAAAATGAAATATAATAATAATAATAATATCACTTTTGATAACATAAAAAGTCACTTTTAACTAAGACCGTTATTTATGTTTATATCAAATTTTGTCGATTTTTCTTATACTTTTAATGTTATAAGTTTGATTAAATTTAAAATCTGAAAACAAGTAAAAGCTCTTATATTTTATAGTTAATTAATTGAATGTTTAAGAGCATTGGTTTAAACCAATGATTTGAACCAATTTTTGGTTACAAATATTGTAGCATGTAAGAGCTTTACACTGTAACATATTTTATTTTTGACATTATTATGTGAGAGCTTTACATTGTAGCAATCAAAAGTTTTGGTTCTAACTCACATTTTCAAACACCATATAAGTTTCACTGATTTTTGCTTTTTAGGTTTAGGGTATTTGAGATCCTTATCAAAATAATGTTTTTTGAACGTCAAATTACATAACATCACTTCTTTTTTTTTTTGGTGTGAAATTACAAAGCATCATATTGGCAATAAGAAAATATATAAAGATGATAGCATTTGGTAAAATTTGATCGTTTAAAATTGTACTGTATAATATCACTTTTTTCTTTAAAAATGAAGTGCTAAACATACCGACCTGAGTCCTCTTATCTCATGTACGGACAAATCGGAATGCATAGGGGCTGTTTCTTTAACATCTTGTTACGGAATTCTCATTATTTTATCCTGGTTAAAATTAAATTAACATTGCGCATTATCATTAATAACAGTTACTAATATTATTACAAATTTTCAGCTAATCACAAAGTCCACGACATGCCAAATACTATACTAGTAACGATATCCAAATCCCTACACACAAATTACTACACAAGGATCCACATATAATTTAACCTTCAAGCATCCTTTTTCTTAATTTAAAGATAGAGGGTGATTCAAACTCAAAATTAATCAACTTTAAATCGAGTGTAAAATTATCGCTAAATCAAGCCTGCAGTTACACTTTCATTTTTTTAATTAGGGAAAAGTTAAAAGTAGTAATATAAGCTACATTTAACATGCATTCACAAATTAACATATAATTAAAAAATGAGTTCTCATGGTAGAACATGAATTTTAGCCATATAGATAAATCATATTATTTTAACAGTTGGATTAATTATTTTTCAAATGTATGATATGTAATTGTCAATGTTAGAAATTTAAAACTCGTGACGCATAATTATTTTCAGACATACATCAGATTATTAAAAAGTTAATCTAATAGTTAACATAACATGATTTACCGAAAACAAAAAAATGCATGATGTTCTATAAGTTTTGTCTATAAAAAAAAAAAGAAGAGCAAATTACTATTAACTATAGATTTAAAAAAAATAACTCTCATTTTATCCACCTAATTGCCGCTATAATATCACTTTTAGCCAACACAAACCCCCTCCTTTAAAGCCAATTGTATCTTTAGCTCAAAAAGTACACCTTCCGTCCATTTCTTCCCACCTTTCCTTGTATTATATAATTCAAGCTCTTTCCCCCTTTTCCTTTCCCTCACTCAACATGGGAATCATGGAACGCCACCAAACCTATGATATTGATGATCACTATTATTCCCAACACCAAATTGGCCTTATTCGTTCTCATGTTCTTCAGCCTCCAAATAATGTTCATCTTGATCAACCTGATCAATTATACCTCTCTTCTCAAAGAAGCCTCCAGTCGGTTCCTTCCCTCACCTCCTCAAAATCCCTCCACCAAAACCATGATTTCCACGACTACTCCCTCATTTCCACCTTCACACCTCACAATTCTTGCATCTCTTCCATCGCCGTCTCCGAAAACCTCGTCTTCGCCGGCTCCTCCAACCAAGAAATTGCCTTGTGGAGCAGCAATAAAAACAACAATCACCACAACAACAACGTTGTACTAACCGCTGGACATGGTGCAGTGAAGTCGCTGGTCGTGTCGGGCGACAAGCTCTTCAGCGCGCACCAGGACCACAAAATTCGAGTCTGGAAAATTAGCAGCAGTAACAATGATAACAAGTACACGCGCATCGCCACGCTCCCAACCCTTGGCGACCGCGCCGCAAAGCTCCTCTTGCCCGGGAACCAAGTCACCATCCGCCGGCACAAGAAGAGCACGTGGGTCCACCACGTGGACGCCGTCGCGGGGCTCGCCCTCTCGCCGGACGAGTCCCTCCTCTACTCGGTGTCGTGGGACCGGACCCTCAAGGTATGGCGGACGACGGACTTCAAGTGCCTCGAGTCCGTCCGGAAAGCCCACGACGACGCCGTCAACGCCGTCACCTCCTCGTCCGACGGCCACGTCTATACCGGCTCCACCGACAGGAAAATCAAGGTTTGGAAAAGAAACTTAGGGGACAAGAAACTCTCCTTGGTGGCCACATTGGAGAAACACAACTCCGGGATCAACGCTCTGGCGATTAGTAGTGATGGGACGGTTTTATACTCCGGTGCGAGCGATAGGTCCATTGTCGTTTGGGAAAGGAATGACAATAGTGATGGGATATGCGACATGATCGTTGTTGGAGCTCTTAGGGGACATAAGAAGGCCATTTTGTGCTTGTCTGTCGTTTCGGATTTGGTGTGTAGTGGCTCGGCTGATAAGACCGTGAGGGTTTGGAGAGGCCTTGAGAGGAGTTACTCTTGTCTGGCCGTCTTCGAAGGACACACCGGACCGGTCAAGTGTTTAACGGCTGTGATTGATCGGTGTTGTGATGATGATCCAGATGTGTCTTATTTGGTTTATAGTGGTGGTTTGGACTGTGAAGTCAAGGTGTGGCAGATCATTGTTCCTAAACTCCTCTAGAAAGATAATATACTAGTAATGATAGGACATAATTCTAAAACATCAAATTTTTATTATATTCTGTTAAATTTCATATTTCTTATTAATATATAATTCTCATATGATTTGACGGATAAAAATTATATCCTATTAGTAATCTATTACTTTTTTTATAATTTTTAGAAGTAATACATGTAGGTAAATGCCTACCTGTAGGAAATCTTCTAAAACGTTCAGAAGCATGCCTGTTGATTCGACTATGAAAGTCCTTGTGTTTTTTTTTTTTTTGTTTTTCATAATTTGTTTCTCAGGATTTTGATGTATATGAAAGAAGAGAAATATAATTGTATGTTTAATTCTCTATGATTGTGGTAGTTTCTCAGAGTATAAATGAGGATTGAAGGTTTCCTCTAGTTTTTTCTTTGGAAAGCAATTGAAAAGGGCCATTAGAAAAAATGGCACCGGGGCTTGGTTTTTATGTGAAGTACGGGTGATTGACTTGGACGTTCTACTTGTAAGCATTGAAGTTTGAATGTTTGTGAGTTTAATGAAAGCCAACCGTCTAGCTATGTATGATAAGACCTTTGTGTGTGTGTGTGTGTGTGTGTGTGAGAGAGAGAGAGAGAGAGAGAGAGATTGGTGAACTTTTTTTTTTTTTTTTGGTAATATGCATTATAATAATATATTCCTATTGATTTAGTGGCGGCATGCAATATGGTTAAGGATCATGTATTTGTGTGAAATTTTGTTTTAACGAGGTTAATTAGATAAATTGTGTGTGAGGGAATGAGATAAGTTTATAGATGGAGACAATTTATTTGTCATTTTGTTCTAGAATCTTACGTTAGCTCTAGTGATATTTTCAATTCCTACCAATATAAAAGCGTCGCGTCATGGTGAAAAAAATAATAAAAAATATTTAAACTATTACAAGAGATTTACAAGACAATTTATGAAAATTCTAAATGGAAATGATCATTTCGTATAACAATATTTTTGAATCGGATAACATAGACGCAACAAGTGTCGGGTTCTTTCTTGCAAG
Organism: Artocarpus hirsutus; assembly: GCA_946598075.1. NCBI lineage: Eukaryota > Viridiplantae > Streptophyta > Magnoliopsida > Rosales > Moraceae > Artocarpus > Artocarpus hirsutus. The sequence goes on from CAMOHE010030946.1 coordinate 36,164, forward strand.
GATTAGTTGGATTGTCGGCCTTGATGTCGCAAAAAAAGCAATAAAGTAAGGATTTTGTGAAGCTCACTCTTATACTTTACCTTCAATTTTTCTTTGCCCACGTTCTCAGTTATGTGCTTTGCTTCTCTAGAAAACCAACACTCGAGAAGAAACAAAAACAACAATAATAAGAATGATTAAAAAACGTTCGTCTGAAAGGGCAGGTAGGACAACGTTATTTTCTAATAATGAAACTTTGTTTTCACTCCCTCTTTTGGAATATTTAGTATGTTATTATAGAGAAAACATGAATGGAAATTCCATTAAGATCGGAAAGGAATATTACACCTGGCTCAATGATGAACGTGGATTCTATAAATTATAATACAAAAACCTGCGTTGGCACGATATCTCTTCACACTAGTTGTGCTAATTTGTCGGATTTGAATTCTCTATTTTTGGCCTTTTAAATAAGTCCAATCAATCATATATTATTTAAAAAGTTTAAAACAATGTCTATTTGACTTTTGATTTTTACATATTTATTGAATAATATGTCATAATATGATTGATTGAATACTATTAGATAAAAGATTTAAATCCTACTTTTTCCATCTTATTAAGTTTATGATGTCTTTTGTAACTAGTTACGACAGCAAACAGAAGTCTTTTTTTTTTTTTTTTGGGGCCTCCGCTTTCTTTTTCTTTTTCTTTTACATCGAGGCCTTTCTTTGTTAGTGGATAAAAGTAAACTCTATGTCACTAGCAAGCTTCCTTCTCTATTACTTGGAGAACTTTTTAACCAGATGGCACTAATGACCCTTCAAAAACGTCATCAATCTCTTTTTACCATCTATCCTAATCTCTTAAAAAAAAAAAAAAAAAAAACCCTAATGTCGAGCACTTTTTGTTTATTTGGTCCCATAATATTATCTGCTCAACAATAACAGTCTGTCAAGTTGCAAATTTTTATTACAATTTAGAACCTCATAATCGGATATTAGTAAATAAAAATCTGCAACTTGAAAATTTATATCAGACCTTTATTCTTTTTTTAATATAAGAAAGATTCAATACGACAATATAAACCATGTTTCTGTCAAATCAAGAAATAGGTTTTACGCAAGAGACTCATAAACTAAAATTAACGGCAGTGAATGCGATTGAATTTTGCATATAATATAATGAGGTATTCTTAATCATCTGTGTAATAGTTCTTTGTTTTTTTTTTTTTTTCATTAATGCGCTATGCGAAATAAAGAAACAATAGTTAAAGAGCCCTGATGTATTTTTTTTCTTCCTTCAAAAAAACGTGCAAGATATTACTTGAATTTTTAAGTACTAGACTATTTCTTATGTGTTGATATCTCCTCGTTAAATAATTATATTGATGATCATAGGCGTACAAGATTCATGACTTACATAAATAAGGCATTATGGTTAGAAAAATTCTTTTCATACCCATAGGTTATAATCCTACTATTTACAAAACTATAAGCCTTAGACTAGTATATAGTATATTTTTTATATCTAGCCTTACAATTTTATTAATTGTAGGGTTATAACCCGTAGAATTGCTCTTATGATTAACTGTTCCAATTATAGGTATACATGGACGCGTCGTGATTAACATTTTTTTCTTCATTAAGTAATAACGTGAATAACGTTGACCAATTATACTAAAAAGTGGATTAAAAATAATATTAAAAATAACTAAATTGATTTCTAAAAATTTTCTTAAGTTGGAAGCTTCCAGACAATTATTAGAAACGCAAGGCTTCTTTTTTTTCCCTAATAACATGAACAGCGTTCCCTAACCTTTTTTTTTTTTTAAAAAAAAGGACCATAATAGCGTCCACTTTTGGACGAACCAACCTCTGAATTCCATTATATTGGAGCAAACCTGACCAAACATCATCCAAAATAAACAATGCCAAAAGGCAAAAAGAAGCTTGCTTCATATATTTACTTTTGATAAAAGGTCATTATCCGTACGATATCAAAGATATACAGATGATATTCATTCATCTCTAATTATATATAATTATAGGCCCCACACTCTGACCCCTGAAACAAATAATAAAGGTAAGGCAAGTTAGGTAAATGTCAATTTGAACCTATATGTACGTATAATTTCTTCTTTTTTTTTTTAATTTAAAAACCCCACTCAATATTATGTAGAGAATGTTGAATTCAGTTCATCCGACAGAGAAAAAGGTGGAAGAGAAGGAAGATAGGTCTAATACTCCATCCATAAATTACTACTTTACAAAAGGGGAAATCAAACCTACTTTGCCTAGCTTGCATAATCCTGTGCACAGCTTACCTTGTGCATGTGGGAAAGCAGATTTTTCTCGAGAAAACTTTAAGCACCTGAATTTTTTTAATTGTTAATCCTTCTTTAAGAACTAAAAAGTATTGGGCTAGTGGTAATTATATGTCGGCACAGAAAAAATCCGAGTAAAATATTTGGCCTAAGATATATCACATAAGTGAACACCCTATCCGAACCGTGATGAAGACACGCGTCTATGTGTACTTATATATATATATAATGATAGAGAGAGGTTTTTCTTGCTTTAGTTCTTGTTACAACGATAGATAGACCTAAAACCTAAAACAAGTAGATATCTTATATAGCAGGAATCCAATACATACATGCCAAAATATTTGGCACTTGATCATGATCTTGCAATTTCTAACAAGACAGGAGTGAACAACATCCGAAGCCATTTTAAGCAATGAGATTTGTATTTATATAATCAAGCTCTTGTATATTCAGACAAAAATGGCAAAGTGTTAATAATCAGAAACAACGTGTAGTGGTGCTCGGCTAGACATAATTAGGAAATGACTCAAAGCATCATGCATGTGCCACCCAAAACAATTTGTCGCAAGACAATCAATCACACTTCATCATTTTTCCACATATTAAGATGGTAATGGAAAAGTTTCCATTTTCTAATAAATCCTTGTTAGTGAGAAAAAGCGCATTTTCTTTGACACCAAACACGCTTCAACCTTTCCTTTGGGCGTCTAATGGCCCGCTACATGGCAAATTCACCCATTCAAAAGTTGATAAACAAAAATTTTGTCAGTTTAACGATGATATCTATATAATTCCTCCAACTAATCGGCAATATTCATAAAAAAATAAAAATTAAAAAAAAAAAAAAAAAAAAACCCGCTTATCAGCCATGCTACTGCAAGTGCACAAGTCGTCGAATTATTTCCAAAGAAGGGCAATATCTAAGTCCCTCTTTTGACTCGTTTTTTAGTCAGATCAGTACATACAATTTCACATGTGCGACTAACTCTTGAAATATAGTTCGTTTTATAGACTCTATACCATCAACAAAGCAGTAATAGTGGTTTTTGTCCTTTCCTATTTCTTGAATTTTTTTTAGATATTATATTGCATGCCTAACAAAGTGCACCCTAATTGGGTTTGTTTATCCTTTAGACTTTTCGTGTACATCAGTGTTGGTTTTGTTGTCTTTTTTGTAAGCATGGATTTTATTCAATTGGTAGTTTTAGTGTAGTTTTTTACTTTCAAGAAAAGCTTAAAAAGTCGATCCAACGAAAGCCCAAATGAAACTCAAGAATGCCTTTTATCATCCACAAAAAGAATTTCTTAGATATGCTTCCCCTGGTTCCACAAAAAGGACTACAATCCAGGACAATTAATTGCATATTACGCTCGGCATTCCTGATCGATCAAAAGGTAAGGGTTTTTTTTTTTTTCCCTTTTTCCCCCTCAATAGTCACTCAAAGCTACCAATAGGAAAAAGTTCAGAATTATCAATGGACAAGTAGTCATAACAAAAGTTGGTGAAGGTGGGTAGGAAGGGAAGCATCTAAAACAAATTGCAAAATAACGTGAATTTGAATATTTACAATGGAGCTTTTCCTGGTGTACCTGGATCACGGGGATATTTCTTTGGTGTTGGTCGAGCTTTTAAACATACGACAGCAGTTCTCTGTCCATGCGGACTGTGAGAATCCACTGCGGTAGAGAAAGATAACTTGCGTAAGGAAACATAGCAATATGCAGCATTTATAATTCTAGCAACATTTGAGTATTTCATGAAGCACGCTCAGATTTAGCAAATTGATGTTAACTCATATCTTATAGATAGGGATGAATTATCTTTTATACAAGCTCAACAGGTAATCATACATGAAGGACATTGCTTAACATATAATAGCAGCCAAGCATTCTAACGCTAAGTTTTGATGACGAGAGAAAAAGTTCTAGTGAATATTTGACCATGGCATTACTTTAAACCAACGCCAAGCTATGTGAAATTTCCTCCTTGATTCACAAATTATAACACCGCATAACCTTAAAAACTTAAATGGTTGATTCACAAATGATTTATAGTTGATTCTTTGCTCACTCCTAAGCGGTTTCAGCTCCAGAGGCAGACGGTTATGGAATACAGATATCTTGGCAACTTGTTGGGGACTTTGGTTGGAAAGGAATCATAGGATTTTTGAAGAGTCATTAGAAGATAGCTTAGTTCTATGAGACAAATTAAAATATTGGGCTTGTTTGTGGGTTTATAGTGATAAACAGTTCGGCCATCTGATTTTTCCGGACCTAACTAGGAGTTGGGCTCCTTTTTTATAGCTTAACTCTTGTTTTGTTTTTGTCCTGCTGAGGAGTCCTCTTCCTCTCGTTTTGTACCTTCATTTTTATAATTAAGATATTCTCTTTGTCTCTTGTTTTTTAACAAATGGCTTATTTCTGAAACTGGATTGCGTTCTTGACTTGAAACACAAACGGCTTAAATGGTGATTTAACCATGATATTAATTTCGGTCAAGCAATATGAAATTTCCTGTTCTCGATTCACAAATTATCACAGCATGATCTTACAAAGTTTTTAAACATGTAAGTAGTTTCCAGCTCGTACAATATTAGAAGAGACTTCTCATTACTGACTATTACGAAAAAAAAGGACTTGCTCGAACATAAACTCTTGAAAACAAAGCCCAACTTCATGCAAAGAAATATTCTTAGCTAGTCTTAATATCAGCACGCGTATGTACCTACCAGAGCATACTTGTAGCACAGATGCCCCCATCATTTCAATTGCTCTCTCTGCATTTGTAACTTCTGCCTATTCCAAAGTACCAAACAGGATGCTTAATCAATCATATAAGCAAAAGCAACATAAAGAATTCTGAGAAAACTAGCATTGTAGAGGAAGCAAACACACCTCAGGATCGTGGCCCTTCGCAGCTACAAACAAACCCCCAACACGAACTAGAGGAAGACAGTATTCAGCTGAAAATCACGAACAATAAATGAGCTTCAAGTCTTGTTAATAAACCTAGGGAACAAACAAAAGATAGTTTTATCTTATATGATTACCCAAAACTCTCATTTCTGCAACTGCTCTGGCAACTGCTACATCGAATTTCTCTCTGAAGCATTGATCCTGCCCCAAATTCTGTCCTATAACAAGGTTTAAAACATTCAATTCATCCATGATAGAATGATAGTGGTGAGCATACGCCTAATCACATAATTTCAAAGAGAAGTCATATTTACATGCATCTCTTCAAGCCAAACTCTTTCTAAATAAACTCCCTTTGGGCGCTTAGTTTATTCCCATGCAATGCAAAATTAGTGTGCTAATGCCAAATTTTAAAATTAAAGTACAAAAATCATTCTCTAGCACAATACTATTCTTGGTGCTAAAAATTTGCCAAATGCTATTACTATTCTTGGTGCTAAAAATTTGGCAAATGCTATACTTGGTGGCAAATTTGACACTTAGTACACCATGTGCCAAATTTTGGCATGCGTTTGTTATAGGTTGATGTATTTACCTTTTCATTTAATCATCATAAAATTGACATTTTCAAATTAGTTTATTACTCAAACTTTACTTTTACAAATTCTGAAGCATAATGATTCCGACTAAAAAAGATATAGCATTTGAAACACCATTACACACTAAATTCAAATGAAAATAACATATTACATCATGTTCACACTTTTTGGTGCCAAATATAGTATTAGAATTTTAGCATTTACATTGGAGATAATCTAACATGTCACAAACTTCTCTCTTCTCCATGTATTCATGTAAAACCAACGTATACAGACACACACACACACACACACACACACACACACACACGCATATGTTTGTATGAAAGTCACTTTTGAAAACATCAGTTTATGCTGTGTAAGTAAGGAACGGAAAAAAATCAGTACCTCTGCTCTTCCTCTGACAACTTGAACATTAGGCAAACCAACATGACCAATCACATGCTCCAAGAAAACGCACCGTTTGTTCATAGACTCCATAAGAGTAACTTCCCAACCTGTCCACAAAACAATGCACACACATACGATAAAACGTCATAAATTTGAACGTAAAACTTATTCTTTCCTTGTTTTTCCTTTTGCTAAATCGAGCAAAATCGTCGAGAAAATGGAATCGAAGTTACCAGGGCAAGCAATGGCCAGAACCAGTCCAGGAAGACCGGCGCCACTCCCGACATCGACGAGCCTGAGGTCATCCCATGAGGAGTTGCCATGCGAAAGGTACGAACTCCGAATCGGAGCTATCATTGCAAGCGAGTCCTCTACGTGCCTTTCCATGACCTCGTCCACCTCCGTCACCGCCGTCAAATTCATTTTCTGCAAATTCTATAAACTCGCTAAAGATCTTTTCTTTCTCAATTTCTAGACATTTTCTCGGCAACCAAACAGCGAAAGAGAGAAAGCGTACCTGGTTCCATTGAAGAAGAGAATCGACGTAGAGGTGAAGTTGATCCTGCTGAGAGGAAGTTAGGGTTTGGAAGTGAGAGGAGTTGAGGAATGTGGTCGCAGAGAAGGCTTTGCGTCTGATTCTGAACGGCGAGAACGACGGTGGATTGGATATGCCGGTGGTCGGAAGGTGTTTGAAGAAAGTCTCCACAGAGAATGGGAGTAGGCCCCGCCTAATCAACATGCCTTCAGCTTTCGCGCGTTCCTGATAACGGAATCTGTTGGGGGTTCATTGGGACGATAGTTTATATGGGTTTAACTCATGTTGGGCCTCAAAAGCCAAGATGTTGTATGGGCTGTTACACAAGAAGCCCAGAGGCAGTTTGAGAAATACGAACCATTGTTGTTTTAGAAAATTATATATTAAGCTATTTATTTATCTCATATTTAAAAGAAGTTTATATTATATTATTATTTATATTATATGTTACAATTGTGTCACAAATAAATATGTATAACATTTATAAAAGGTAAATCTTACAAGATGGCCTTTTAAGAAAAATCCCCTTGTTTTTTAATCTTCTACTTTTATGGAAAAGTTTGAAACATATTGGGCCCCGTTTGAAAGTGTTTTTAAAATAGGTGAAAATATTTTTATTTTAAAAAATAAAAATTTTTGAGAATTGTATTGAGTGTGTTTTTAAATATTTTTGTCTCAAAAAGAGTGCAAAAACATTTCCAAAATGTATTTCATTATAAGTATTTTAGATTAAGGTTATACAAATAAATGTTATCTAAAAATATTTTGGCTTTCTTAGCTAGGAGAAGCTATATGAATCCAAGGATGAAAAAATAAGTTGCAAAATTTCAGAGACATATGACCTTATTTTCTCACCAAATTTCAGTGATAAAGGCCAAAAATAGCAAAATTTTTAGAATATAGTAAGAATAAAAAAAATTAATATACCACGTGATTATACAAGCTTGCAGACCTACTCGCAGGAGTCAGACGCTTTGTAATGGATAGACATAACAGTACGATCTGAAAGAATATAAGAAAAAGGGCCCCAGGAGAAAACCTATCACGCTGGATTGAAATGATGTTCAAAGAATCACCAATACCTTTGACATCATCGTGTTAATAAATTCTGAAAATTTAGTTAAATGTCAATCTCTTCTACGACAATTTTGCCATGTCGTGCAGTTTTCTCCTACCTTGTGAGGAGGATCTACCATCTTACGTAGAAGTTGGTAGTACAAGCTAGGTCAAGACACAACACCTTGATTTTTAACCTTAGGAAACATTTTAAGAGGAAATAGTTAAAAAATTATTTGTTGTCCTATTTAAAACATTGTCCGTTTGATGATTTTAAGGTAATTATAAAACGTAACGATCACACACCTAATACTAAGTAGCGGTCAAAAAAAGGTGAAAGAGGGGTCATTAAATAGGTTAAAAAAAAAGGAAAAAACAATAGTTGGACTTGTGTGTAAATATCGTAATTTGTGAACATTTTTTTCTCTTTGACCGCCTTGTAATGGACACACACATATAGGCAATCAACTTTTTTGAAAAGGCATTTTTACATATTTAAACTTTGAATTTTTTAAGTTATCCAAAAATTATATCTTGTACATTTTAAAATTATATATATGGTGTATTTTTTTATTGTATCTTATCATATCATATCTATAACTTTAAATTTCAAATGTATACTCGATTCTTGTCTTTTCTTAGGCCCATTTTGACCAAAAAAAAAAATCCTAAAAGATCTTAAAGAAAAAAATAAAAATGAAAAACATATAAAAAGTCCAAAACTGCAAAGGACTTTTAAGTGTTTATATTGTCAAAATTAATGTGAACGATGTTTAGGTCTTTTTCATAGACAAAATTAATTTTTTACCTAAAAATAAGGATTTAGCATGAATTAAAATTATTAATATATAATTTTAATTCAGTCCAAAATGACATGATTTGTTGATAACTTCAAAATACAAAACCTTAAATAAAAAATAAAAAAATCTAGAAAAAAGATTAATTTTTTTTGCTTTTAGAATTTAAATTACTATTTTTTTAATATAATATTCTTAGATTGGTCTTTAATTTGACATTCAGACCAGCAAGGGCTTCTAACTTTTTTTGTTCATGAATATAACTCTTTTCATGTTCACGTGATGCTTAATTTGCTTGCATGTAACACTTAATAAATATAGTCCAACATATATAACATTATAAATTATATTTTAATAAATTGAATATTATACAAACGTACAAATAAAGTTACGTTGGCGAACGAAGAAAGATACAAATATCGGACTGATCAGGCTGCGGATTGAACCTAAAACCTATACTCTTATTTGTTTACTTCTTATCTAAGGGATGTCAACGACATTGTCACGTAACAATATAGGATTCAAATTCGAATATATCACTTTTTAACATATAAAAGTTATATTTTACAGCCATGCATGAGATGATGGTAATAAATGTCAACGCCCAATCCATAGTCACTCTCAATCACTAGGTAAGTGATCGTTAGCCACTGGATTCACGGTACTTGATAGGTAACGACTAATCCATGGAATCACCTAGTAGGTTACCCGTAGTCTCCGAAGTAACTCAGTTGGTGATTGAGAGCCGGCTAAGAAAATTGGACCAGCACAAGTTGTCACCAAGAGAGAGAGAATATTTACAAAAAGCGACAAAGACAATTCTATAAAACTCTATTCAGTTCGTCAGTAGTGGCAAAATAAATAAAGGGATATAGTGAAAAGTCTCATTTATTTAAATGATCATATTTTTTTAAATTAAAAAAATAATCTCTCTTTATTAATTATAAAGTCAAAATAAATAAAATAACCTTCATTAATTATTAATCAGTTCTAATAAATCAGTCGTAATCTCAAGTATGTTAGTGTTAAAAAGCCTAGTATATCATTGATAGACCCCAGTGTAGCAGCGATGAATATAAGTATTTTAGTGATACACGCTAACAAAAAATTAATAAATAAAGCCCTCATGTATCCTATTCTCTCTATTCCTCTACTCTCAACGCAACTAACCGCAGCAGTGGATACCCTTGTTAATCGAGCTGTAGTTGATGCCCCCAGCGATCTCCACTTCAAGTTGTGATAGTCCACACCACACGCCGACAATTCTGGGTCCATGGTGAAGTTGCTCTAGGAGTCCAAGCCAGTCGTGTTCTGGTTAACTTGTTGCCGTCGTCGTCACCGTTGCGCTGAGTTGATCCATCACGAGTTCAACGCGCCATCACCTTTGCGTCTGAGTTCGTTCATTGTCGTCCGTCGAGAGTTCTCCCATTGTCAGCCCCTCGCTTGTCACCTGTTGTCGTCCGCTGTCGACAATGGAGAAGAACATGTTAGAGAGGAAGCCATCAATAATGGATAAGAGCAGATTTGGGTAAACTTGAAAGAACAAAAAATAAGGTTTAAACTACTGACCATATCCCCTAATTTGAGAAAAGTTGTCAAAAAAGATTGTTATGGGCAAAGAATGGGCCACCCAACAATTTTGTTATCTATAGAATCATCTAATAGGTTGCCAATAGTCTCCTAAGTGACTCGTAGATATTTGATAGTCAGTTAAGAAAATTTGACCAGCACGAGTTGTAACCATAGAGAGAGAATTTTTCTTTTATACTAAAAAAGGCGACATAGACAATTCGATAAAACTCTTTTCGGTATGCAAGGATGAAAATATCGATATCGATAGAAATATCAGCACTTAAATTCTACGGAAATATCAATATCGATGAAAATTGATTTAAAATATGAAAAGTCATCTTAAACCATTTTATTTTTAAATGAGACTTTAAGAAACTCTAAAATTGTTAATAATACATAGTTTAGATGAACTTTTCAACCAAATTACTAAGTATGTGATAAATGTAAATAGTAAAAAGTGCTCATAATATGATAAATGAACATACGATCTCAAATGGAGTAAATTAGTCAAAAGTCAACTTATACAAATACTTTACATCTGTAATTTCATGTAAGATAAGAAAATATCAATACCACAAAGAGCTTCTAGGAGGTTTGTGATTGCTGATAACTCTACGATTGGAATTGATATTTTAAATTACATGTCCCAATGGATGGAATAAATTAAAAATTGGATTCATGGCATTAACAAATAAATTTATGAAAGACTATATTAAAAAATGAATTGAAATAACTTGAATTTTATATTTCTAAGTAATTTAAAAAAATTAAATATAAAGTACAGATATATTGTCGATTTTGTTGCTGATATTTACGCAGAAATTTTTGTAAAAATTTTTGTATTTTTTGTCATTTTATATTATAGTTTTTATAAAAAAAATAGATATTTCCGTAAAAATATCGATATCCTTAAAAATTTCTATGAAAATTTTTAGATATTTTGAGGAAATAATATAACACCCTTATTTCTATATCGGTACTTCAAAAATATAAAAATATCGACAAAAATGTAGATTTTTCAATTCTTGTCGGTATGTCATCACTCGTTAAATAAATAAATGAACTAGAACACTTGTTTTTTTGTTCTCTCATAATTGTAACATTATTTGGTGCAAGAGGGGCAAAAAAAATACATAATCACCTCATTGTCAAGTGGTGTTACGAGCCCATTTTGGACTAATTCCAAACTACCCCCTATTCTCTCTGCTTTGTGTAGGTTTGAATCAATATTCAAAGCATTTTTTCTTTAATTGTGACTCGTGATAATAGAATAAATGGTTCTCCTTACTATTCTCTCCGCACCACTTTCAACTATAGCATTTTTTCTTCAGTTCATCAATCATGCTTCTCCTTTCTATTATGACTCTTTTTTTTTCGTGCGTTTACATCCCTTGGTTTTGGATGGTCTTGCTCCATATTCATTGACATTTCTTTTTGGTTGTTGCATGCGTTTAACTGTACTTGTGTTGTCATGCTTCCCCCTTCTATTTTGACTTTTTTATTCCTTCGTTTATATCTTTTGATTTGTTAATCTTTTAATTTGTTTCTTCATTTTGTATTTTTTATGGCATTGCTGCATATATTTTATTGGAGAATATTCTGACAGATATTAATATTTGTTTTAATTCTTTATCATCATTTTGTATTCATTTAATTTGATAATAAGAATTATTTAACAGATTGAAATTAATTATAATTTTGATAAAATCAAGGATGATGAAATTATTAAATTATAAATTCTTTCATATTTCAATTAGCTAATTATCATAATTTTATATTCATTTTGATAATCAAACTTATTTGGTGGATGGCGCAATAAAGGCTGATAAAGTTATTAGATTTTAAATTATTCCATATTACAATTCGTTTTTATTTTTATCATAATTTTGTGTTTATTTCGAAGCTGAAAATTATTTAGCATATTACAATTTTGTGATTTTGTTGTAATGGAGATCGATGAAATTATTAAATTATAAACTATTTCATGTTACAATTTGTTTCAATTCTTCATCACAATATCATATTCATTTTGATAATGTAATTATTTTTGGCAGCTTGCAATTTGTTATTTTGAAGCAATGGAAGCTGATGAAATTATTAGATTATGAGTCATTCCACATTACAATTTGCTTTATTCTTTATCGAAATTCCATATTCATTTTGATAATAAAATTTATGTGATAGAAATAAAAATGGGATTGTTCGTTTATGTGGGATTGTCAATAATGAAAATTGTTTTTTTTTTTTTGTAAATAGTGTCATTACTAATGAAACATTTGATCTGAATATTTTAAAAGGAACAATTTACCTCTCGTTTGGTTCGCAGGTTCGAATTGTGTTTATTTGAACTTTTTAGTTTGAATAGAAAAATTGGAATTATGTAGATTAAACACTAATTATCCAAATTGGATGTTAATTTGAACAGAAAATCCAATCCAAATTTGCTTGTGGACAAGTATTGACAACTTTAGTTTTAAGCATAAAAAATTATTTAAGTAAAATATAAACATAAAATATGTACAAAAGAAGGAATTAAGTTCTGTTGTTTTATTTTTCTATCCATTTGGCTATTCGCAATTAAATTTTAACATTTAAGTGAATTGCATAATTATATTAATTTTTAGATCGTATTTATGTATTTAGATTGTTAAGTTTGAATGATGTGTTAAACAAATAACAAGGAACAACCAAGGGGACCGGTAAATGGGTGCAGCAGATCTAAATTCAAAAAGAAGTTATTCAATTGAAAAATTATACAAAATAATAGTGTTAAATTATAAATACAAACATGTGGGAATGAAATCATTATTCAATTTTGGTTCAAATATTGAAAAAAAATGGGATTTGAATTCTAAGTTCAGCAGTTCAACCCAATAGAATTAATAGTTTAGTTCAAATTTATTGCTTTATCAAACACAAACTCAAACACTAATGATCATTCAGACCAAGCAGAACTAGACCAAACCAATGAAATGTAACACCCAGAAATTTAATTAGGTATGATTAGTGTATAAATAGTGAATTAGTATGCCTTAATATAATTTGAACTTAATTTAATTATCTTGTAATATTCTAACTTATTTCACATTTGATTATTTTTATTTGTTATTTTGGATTTTTTTAAAGAAAACGACTTGTCAAATACTGAATATTCTTTTTTTTGTGAAAACCACATGCACGACATGATTTTCACCCTACAGAACCACCCTCTCCCTCTCTATTTATACCTCTCTCCCTCTCCTCTTCTTTCCTCACTTTCTCAGCTCACTCTCTCTCTTTCTCTCTTCCTACTTCTCTCCACTCTCTCTTAATTTTGATTTCAAAAATTTGAGCTCAAGCCTTGAATCCCTGCAAGATTGGAAGCTCAAGAAGCAAGATTTGGTCTCCATAAACTCGATTTAAAGCTCGAATTTAAGATTAATTTACTTAACTTTCAAATTTTCAAACTTTTTCCTAAATCCTTTAAATTTCTTTGTATGTTGAAATTTGAGTTTCTAAAGCGTAGGAAACCCTTAATCTAAGTTAATGGGACCTGAATTATCATAAATCTAGGCTCTTTTTCCCCATTTTTGGAAGGATTTGAAAATTTCTATGTAAAACTTGTTGAATAGTGTTTAAATGTGTTTCAAAGTGTTTTTCTATTATTTATGAACATCATACATACTCTGGGACTTGAAAAACAGGTTTAAAATGCAGATTTGAGCTTGGGGAGGCCAAGACTTGAAGTCTCAGGTCCCTCAGATTTTTTCGATTCAACAGGCCAATCATAATCATCGACAGGCCAGATTCATAGGTTCAGTAGGTCGAACTTATCTGGTCGGCAGGCCAAACCCAAACTTGTTCGGCAAGCCGGTGCTGTATGGCCAGTAGGCCAAATTGTGCAATTCGGGAGGCCATACAAGATAGTTCGACGAGCCAACCAGACTTCATGAAATTTTACCGTTTTCACCGTTTAAAACCTGGTCATGATCTTGTGAACTTTAAGGGCATACTAACACACCATGAAATAGCATAGTAGCATAAAATACTCCAAACTAAATTTAGTTTACTTTTAAGGTTGATCGTGGTTTGTGGAGTTAATGTATAGCAAGTCAAAATTGTGGTGTTGAGTCATAGTATAGAATATTGAGTTAGGACTTTTATCCATTTCTTTGCTAGCCATGATTTTAAAAACAATTTTGGCAGCAAAATGATTTTCAATGAAAGATTGAGATGAACTTTTTAGCAATTTTTATTATTTGTTGAAAAATGAATGATCATAATGAATCGAATAATGAATGTGAACGAGGATATCAAGTAACATAAGACTTTAATAATGATATAAGTACATTAGGGCATGATGCCATACTCAAAGATCGAGTCGTGTAGAGTACAACCTTGGGGGTAGGTCCCGAAACCTAACTGGGCTACTACGGTAGTGACATTATGACTTTCCAAAGAACTGATTGATAAGAACATTTCCAAATGAAAAGTGTCTTTAAATGGTAAGAATGAATTTACTATGTTTTATATATTTTCTTGAATTTTTATAAATTACCTTCGAATATGAAAGTTTATGTTTAAATTAATGTTTTCAAAACCTAGTCCTACTGAGCCTTCCACTCATATGTTTATTTGTTTTAAAACCTTTTCCTTTAGGTGTATTGTAGCTTAGAACCGACTGGGAGACAACAGGGCAAACACATGAGTCGTAGGAACTCTATTTAGGCCATTTCTTTATTTAAATCAAAGCATGTAGTATTTAAATTTTTATTACTCGTATTAGACTGTGGTTGTAATCTATTATTGTTGATTCCATATGCATGCACTAATGTGAGTCCGGTAAGGCCCAACTCATACTTAATCTGCTTTTTATTATTTTATTTTGTTTATTCTGCTTTAATTTTTTGATAATAGTTTCTAATAGGATTTTAAGTTCATCGTATTTTTCATAACTAATCAAATTTTTTAATTGGTGATTTTAATTAAAATTTGATTTAATTAATCTAATAAATTAATTTAATTATCTTAATTAATCTACCACTTTACCTCCTGAACCATGGGGCGTGACATGAAATAAACATGCCCTCGAATAAATAATTGTTGCAATTCAAATTGAGTCGGAGGGAATTGAAATAGAAAATATAGATATATAATTTCAAGGAAAAAAAAAAGAAACTGATTGTAAAAAATTATGATCATTACGCTTGCAAGCAACTATGTAAATTTATATGCGTGCTACTTAATTTGCGTTTTTTTTTTTTTTTACGCACAAACATATAAAGTTTTCTCTTACATGCGTGCTATATATATATATATATATATATATATATATATATATATATATATCATATATATCTCTTTTCTGCAGTGCTCTACTAATGCTTTTGTTAGCATTGCCAACAAAAATGAATGTACGTGGAAGGACTAGAGGCATTAATGCAAGTAACTTGGTGGCTAAGAAGTCTTTGCTTAGAGCTCAATGCGGTGAAGAAGTGCTAAGAGTTGTTGGTCCCAATGCTTCCATGTTCAAGGATGAGATAGGGATCATTGTTCGGGATACTACACCACTCACTTTTGAAAAGTTTAATAAGATTGCTGATGCGATCAAACTAGATATATATGGAAGATTATTAATAAGTTATATTATACTCTCTTTCAATGTTCATATTTGTTTGTATCTATTATTTTTTTTTTAAAAAAAAATAGATTTTATTCATGGAACAAATTTGTGATCGATTTTACACAACAACCACGCCTCAAGCCAATAATCGACAACATATATCAAGAGAGATTCAAGCAATTTCGACATGTGCTCAACAATCACTATGAAGAAATTCTTGCATCCAATGAAGATATCCATTTATTTTAAAAAAAAAAAAATCTGCATAGAAAGAAAAAGACTGCTTTGAAATTATTAAAATTATTCTTTTTTTCTTTTTGTGTATTTTTTCCTTCGTTTTTTTTTTCATTCTTGCCCTTTCTCCCCATACATTTCTTTTTTTTTTCCCAAGCAAAAAAATGTAAGAAACTAATCTTAGAATATGCATTAATACCAAACGAGTCCCTAGACGGGTACAACCTGTGGTTTATGCACACAGTCTGGACGCTGCATATCACTTTTGCCATGCATGAACAATGAACTTTGCAAAAAGAATGGTGTCAACCTACTTTCTTGATGTAATGATGGTTGGTATCTGGAGTTTTCAGAACCAAACGGGCCATAGTGAAAGAAAGGAATTTCAGGCATTTCCTTTTTCCTGTTGAGTCATAGGTCCCTCATGTCACAGCAAACTTCCCCCCATGACCAGTATTCTGCTGGAAACATGAACATCACAAAATGACAGAAAGTGGGTCCTCAATTTTCAACGCCACAAATGTTGTCATGACCTGTTATTATTGTTAATATTGCTATGTATTATTTTCACCTATGCAAGTTGGTTTTAACTTGCTAATTTAGTGGTTGAAAAATTATATTTATAATAAATTTACCTCCCACTCCGGCAACACTAAAAGGGGTAAAGTTCGAATCCTTATCCTAAATTCAAAAAAAAAAAAAATGCTTGTACACTAATGGAAATTTGTAAAGTTGGGGGTGGATCTTTTTGGATGAATATGTAATTTTACTTTCTGTGATGAACCAAACAAGCTCATTAAAGACAAGGGGAAAAAAAAGGGCATCAAGACACCAAACATTGTAAACTTTTGATCTTTGTGGCTTTGAAATTTGTTTGGTGCTAAAAAGATTTGAAGCAGCTGGCGTTTGATTTATTTTGGGTTCCTTGTTTTTCTTTATTTTTTCTAGAGTTCCACTTTACCGTAAGAAAAAACTTTGTTTGGGTTGCAGCACATAACAAAGGAGAAAAAGTGATGGAAAAGGCTGGTTCATGTGGGAGACTTTATCAGGGGTCAAATATAAAGTCATTGGACAAAGGGTGGAAAAGGGGATTTAAAGCCTCTAAGTATGTCTTACGTTCAGCCTTCCGTTTTTCTATGGCCTATTTGGGGATTAAAAATTTTTCCAACTGCCTTTTTTTCCTCTTATTTTTGGTCTCTTTCGGTGATAATTATGCCATAACATTTTTCTGACTGGGAATATCGGATTATTTTTTTTGAGCGGATAGAATATAGAGTGTTAATTTCCATTTACAAGTTTATTTTTGTCGCATGTGCCAAGCTATCACTAAAGATATTTGTATATGAGATTCTGCTCTATTTATGTTCAAATATGTATATATGCGCATATATATATATATATATAAGCCTAAGGTTGTGTGTTATAGTTAGCTTATATTATGGCTTTCTCGTCATTTTCATGAGTAAAGAATGAAGTGAACAAAGTGTTTTAAACATAAAGGGAGATTTGTAGATCTAGTACATTATAGGCCCCTTTAGTGTTGTTTTTGGAGGCTGCTTTTAGTTTCTATAACCACCTACAACAGTTTAGGATGGTTGATAAATCCTATTGCTAACATATTGCTTCTAAGAACTGTTGCCTAACAGCAAAAGTTGAAAAGCAGCCCAGGCATTGATTTTTTACAGCAGTTTTAGCTTTTATAATATAAAATTACTAGACCAACCTTAGTGATAATATACAATTTCCAATCTACCTATTTTTCCATAACAAATTGAAACAAATCAAATAACATGTTTTGCTAAAAACAAAACGTATTAGAAATATGCTTAAAAATAAATAAATCAAATCAAAAAAACAAAACATATTAAAATAAATCAAATCAAAAAAGAATAAATCAAAACAAATAATTCAAATATCATGTTATTTTTTTTGGATGCTCACATATCACATTATAAATTAGAGTGATTTAATTTTTTTAATTTAATTAAAATTAACAAAAACTAAAACTATAAATATGCTTAGTAAAATATATATATTTTCATCATTATACATCTCATAACAACTTTATATTTAGTTTACCAAACACTTGCAATTCTGCTTTTGGTCCTCACAACAGCTTTAAAAAAAAATTTACCAAATCTCTACCTGCTTTTAATCTACAGTACAATACAACAAAAATTACAACACAACAAACAATTCCTAACTGGCCCTATAGCTAAGATTGGTTATAATACTATCAAGATATAATGAATTACGATATTAAAACAAAATATTAATAAGACAATTTTTAACCATCTGATTATGAGAATCTTATAAAGTTAAATAGAATATAATAATTTAAGAAACTTGATATATATACATATATGTATATATTTTTTTTTTTTTGGAGACTTGATCAGTCAAAAACTTTGTCGGTTCATACGATCTACTAAAGATTTTGCCTATGTCCCCATATTCACTTTACCATTCACAATAGAAATGAACAAAAGTGAAGAAAATGCTTTCAAAGCAATAGTCTCAGTAGTTGGCTGTTTTTAAGAAGCGAAGAACTAGGGAGGGGTGAAAAAGTGATAAATGGAAACAAAAAGAAGGTAAGAAGAGAGTGAAAAGATGTTTCAAAAATTTTTTTCAGTTTGGTCCATCAGTACTTTGTGATTCAAGATGATCAGACACAAAGGGGACCATGACCCATTTGGAATATGCTTACTTTGAGAATCTTGTTCATGTCTCAAAAGACCAGGATAAATAAGTTGATAAATTACGAACCTGGTAAAACCAACAATAAAGATAAGAGAGAATAAATAATTGACAGTGCTAACATAAAATAACATAGTTGTGGAATCTTTCTAGGTATCCCTGTTTTATTTTGGGTCTGTGTTTTTGAAGGTTACACTCAGTTAACAATATTACCTTAAAATGAAAAAATATATATACATATATACAAAATCAACATTACTACAAACAAAGTTTAGTTGAGAATTCATCTCTATGTGTAACGTTAAATTAATGTGTCAATGTCTAAATTTAACATTTGAGTAAGAAAATCAGTCTCAAACACAATGTTATTCTTGGTGCTAAATTAACATATGTCATACTTGATATACAAATTTGGCACTATACCTAAAAGTGGAAATACTTGATATACAAATTTGGCACTATTCCTAAAAGCGGAAACACTTGAGGCCTAGCTTCCCCTGACCCAAGTGGCTCTTTACCTCTTACATTTCTAAATATATGTATGTATGTATGTATGCATTCTTGCCGCCATGAGATTTTACAATTACAGTTTTTACATACGTTTTTAAAATATTTTCTATCATCTCCTAAATTTAATTAATGAACACTCGTATTTTATCAAACTTTTTATATATTTAAATTATACCTTTAATTTTGATTTACAAACTAATAATTTAAACTTAAAATCTCAATAAATGAAAAAAAGTTAACTATGCTACATTATAAATTCATAACTTCATTTTTTAAAATTTAAAAAGTGAATTTATAAACTCTTAATGGTTCATTTGAAAGGGAAAAAAAAAAGGACAAAAGTATTAGTTTAAACCCAAGCACCACCACAAGGTTATTATGACTTCGCCAATAAGTATATCATATGTCATGAATTTTTAGCTTTTGAGTGCTATTGATCTTGATATATGTAATTTTTATTTTAGTAATCATTATAACATTGGCCATTATAAATTAATATCTACTTTACAATTAAAAAGATTATTGGCCATTATAAATTAATATCTACTTTACAATTAAAAAGATTACCTTATAAAACTTTTAAGGTATAATAATTGTGATAAAAAGAATATATAGCATTCGAAATAATATTATACATTTGAGTACGGATGAAATAATATATCAAATATACTACCATTTTATGTTTTTTGGCGCTAAAGTTAATATTAAGCCAATCTCTAATGCAAATCCTAATGTTAATGTTATATTTAACATAAAAATGCGCAAAATAGCATATTTGATACGTTATATCGTTGTTAATCCAATGCATAATACTACTTCAAATGTTATATTTATTTTTTGTCAAAATCATTAAGCTTTGAAAGTTGTAAAAATAAAATTTTATATGTAAAAGTAATTTGAAAATATAAATGTTGTAGGATAAATGAAAAAATAAATAAAGCGAACAATAACAATCGAATGCATATGCATTAAATTTAGCATCAACAATAGTATTATATCGTAAAGTTTGTGATTTGACACGTTAGTTTAACGTTGTATCATAACATTAGAATTTGTATTAAAAATGATCTAAGAGTTTTTTTTTTTTTTTAGGCTACCAAAAATTTCTCAATATTTGTCTCCACTTTGCTTCAGTAAAAGTAGTGCTTTTTGGCAGGCCAAACCATTACCCTCACAAGGCCACACATTTATGTCCTCTTCAAAGCATCACGTATCACCCTCTCTCTCTCTCTCTCTCTCTCTCTCATAAATTTCGATTCCCTCCCCCTTCTGTCATGTCTGAGTCCAATGATTCCTCTGTGATTCCTTCATTTATATACTATATACTTGGTTTATGTAATAAGTTTATGACCTGCAAAACTTGCCATCTTTAACTAAACCCAATAAAGCTTAACGATTTCATCAACTCCATATACAGTCACAAACAGCCTTTTATTGTACTCAATAGAAAAAGATAAAACTTACTCTTAATAAAGTACTTGATATATATAAATAATTATCTGCTACAATGCCACTAAAGCTCGCCAAAGTATTCGAATCCCAATATTATTCTTGCTGCTTCCTATATCACTACATTTCACCCTCACAAAAGTAAAATAAGCTTAGCTAATCAAACAAGCTATACGGTACTTCACCATGATGCTTTTTGGCCATATGTTAGTTGTCTCCTATAGTGTCTTGTGAAAATGTCAACCAAGGCGAACTTCTTTGTCCTAAAACAAAAGGAGCAATAGTTATTAGGTCGTTTAGGAGCCACGAAGTTAAACTGTGGTTTATGGAATTATAACGGACTTTTAATTGTATTTTCTCTTGCATGTTAGAGTGTTTTCTATTCATACCTTTATTTCTAACTCATTTTTCAAATATCCTAATATATATTTGAAACTCTCAACGTCTCTTTCACTTTAAACTATTAGTGTAGGTGTACAAGAAAATTATTTATTAGTTGTAAGTACATTTATAAAAATATATATATATATATATATATAGAGTATCGATCAATTATAATAATGATGGTCAAGATATCAATACTAGTGACCAATACTATTATTATAAAGCAAAACCACCGTAATATATAACATGATAATGATTTTATGAAACAGTAAAGTTGAAATTAAGGTTATAACAAGACGAAATTTTTTAATCCCAAATTATACATATTTTGAACATTATTATTGCCAGATAGAATAAATATTATCTCACATCTTACACTTTTTACCAATAATGTTTACTATTTTTCTTATATAAGAAAATGACCTAGACATTGAATTTCGAAAGTTGTAGCCAAGCAATATTCTAACAATATATAGTTGCACCAGATTATTCTCTCCATGGAATAGAATAGAAAACAAAAAACCAAAAAATATTTGTTTCTTTCAGGAACAGGAGCTATCTAGCAGCTAGCTGATATATGAAAAAGCTAGGACCCAGGTTTAATGATAATTCTCTCCGCCAGAGAGAGAGAGAGAGAGAGAGAGAGAGAGACGTCTCTCTTTCTGTCTACCTCTCTCTCTCGCATATGGCACGAAATACCTTGGATTTTTTTCGCAAACTTTCAACCCAACAGCAATCATCATGCCCTCCTCCTCCCCTCATCCTCCTTCATACCCTTCTCTTTGAGTCTGACTCTTCTCTCTCTCTCTCTCTCCCCCTCTCTCTCTACCACCATCATCATTACCCTTCATCACTACTCCCAATTCTTCCTTTATCATGATCATCATGATAATCATGATCATCCTTCTCCAACCCCTTCATAACCTTCAAAGCTCTTCAAACCCAAAAGGAGAAGCACAAGGAGGAGAAGAAGAAGAAGAAGGAGAAGAAAGACAGAAAGATAGAAGAAGAAGAAGAAGAAGAAGAAGAAGAAGAAGAAGAAGAAGAAAAAGAAAAGGAAGAAAGTTCATGACTTGGGCAAAAAAAAACTAAACCCTAATTTCAGAGAAGACTCCTAAGACTCACGGGGAATCAAGCATCTCGGTCCGATCATTTGCTAGATCAAGCAAATATTCATATTGTTGTTATTATATCTGTTTAAGTTCTTTATATCTTTTTTTTCTTCTTTTCTTTTCTTTTTTCTTCTTTTTGTGAAAATTTTGCTACATGGGATATTAGTTTGTTTATTGTCATCCCTTAAAAAGTAAACGTTATTTGTTTCTTTAAGTTAATATATTCCTATAGTATCAGTCAGTTTGATCTTCTCGATTGTTAGATGATTTGCACAAATTAAAGTTCGGCATGTGATAACTACTTATCGTGATTTGGTTTTGGCTTTTGTCTATTAATACATCTCTCTCTCTCTCTCATATTGAGATATTGAATAATTATTAACTATGTATTTTGGAGTGTTGTTGGGACTTTCGTTTTTTTAATAGTTTTGATCAGTTTGTATTGGAAGAGAGGAAACATCTTCTAGGCATGTAAATAAATTCCCTTGCTATTTTCATGAAAGAATGTGCAATCATATTATATTCTTCTGAAATATTTTTAGTTTCAGAATCGTACATAGGAAAAGAATTCCAACGCCCAGAAAATTGGTTCATATTTGGTGAACTACGGTTTTGCTATTTTCTTCTTATAAGATCTATTCTCTTGTAGTTTTACTTTCTTTTCCATGGGTAATCTTGACCAACATTGTTGGGTTGTTATAATTTCTATAAATATTCTCTTTTGTTGTTCATAATAATTATTTCTCTAAAGGCTACATATACAAATTTACAGCTTGTCTGGAAAGAGTTTGAACTAAAAAAGCTAGTCTAAATTGATTTTATTATATTATTTTCTCTTACATGATTTAAATTGTTATAGTCTTTTATGTTCGAACTATGTCCCTAAATTCACTATCATATTCAAATTTTATTGCAAGGAGATGCAATATATTTTGTTTGTTGCTTGAAAATGTGTATTTTATGGATCGTCATTAAGGTGTGGTGATAATGCCATGTGGCCGCATAAGTTGACTCAAGTGTTTTGATCTTTTTTTATTTTCTTTATTAAAAAAAAAAGGGCTTTCTCAAACACCCATGTTTCACATGGTTGTCTTCTTCCTAAATTTATAAAACCGTGTAACACCCATTTTCAATGCGATATGAATGAGGTCTACTAAGGGCTTGTTTGCATGAGTATACTGCTTCTAAGACTTTTATAAAGATCTAGTGGAAAACGTGCAATATTTGCCTCCACAATGTGTCAACCTTATATAGTATTTTTCTCCAAAAAAAAAAAAAGAGGAAGAGAAAGAAAAAAAAAGTGGATTTTGCGTTTAATTCTCTCTCTATTTTAAATTTTAAGGGGTTCGTTTGGTGCATGTATAGTTTACAATTTTATGGTTTGAACTGTGAGTTTTAAATTGTTTATTTAAACGTAGTTTTCAACGGGCATTTGTAAATGTTTGAAACAATAATAAAATAAGAATCGGTATTTGAAAAATTTTAATTTATTAAAAAAAAATAAGAATGGTTTTTATTAGAGAGAATTGTTCAAACCATATGAAATTACGAGGAAGAAAGGCAACGTTTAGACTTTAAGTGTTGCAGCCAGTTTAAAACGTGCCTTTATGATTTAAACTGCCTCAGTTATTTTCCACCGTATGCTATTTTAAACTATCTTTATAGTTTGAAGTGGCCTAAATCCAAGCACCAGACGCCACGTTAGACTTGTAGAAGCAAAACCTCATAGTATTTTCTCAAAAAAAAAGAAAAATGACAAAAAACTAAACAAAAAAATGTGGAGCTTCTGTTAAATCTAGTCTTTAGCGTGTATAGATGCATACACAAGCATACATAAAATTCTTTTTGAAGGACTATTTGAGAACTTAGTTGAAATCAAAAAGTTATAATTCAATCCAATTTTACTATAATATTTTCTCTTGTAAAATTTAAATTGCTATATTATTTTACTAACTTCTCAAATGAGGGAAAAATACTTGTACGTATAAAATTGTCTATACAACCTTGTCACAAATACATGATGCATTAAATGAATTGTACACTTGCACACTTAATAACACTCTCTCTCTAAACCAAACTTAAGTTTTAAAACGGTTGTATATAGACTTCTCTATACCACCATGTCAGGGATGACAAATTAATTGTTACACTTAAACTTAGTGTGCAACGGTAATAGAAAACCTGCACACTTTTTCAGCATAAACTTTATAGGTTCCAAATCAATAACCAAAAAAAAAAAAGAAAAACAGAGGTAATAGACTGCATACAATTATGCTCCATGACATGCATCGGATTAAACTGAGTAGAAAACTTTCTATGGCATTAATGGCAGAAATCTCATTTCCCTAACAAATTTTCGTCGAAATCGAATGGACAGAATGGTGTACGAAATTTACTATACGTTACACTTGAGAACCCAATAGGCCATACTATGATCTGTTGAAACACTTTTCAAAATTTTTCAGGGGCATTTTAGCAAAAAAGAAAAAACACAAAAACATCTAGCATATATTTACTCAAATCTAAACCTAAAGTTGCCCCATTAAAACTACAAGCTGTTATATGGTCTGACCAGTAACTGGCATATCACTGCCATTGTATGGGCGTCATGTTATGTCTTCCTTCAACCCCATGTAGCCACACCACCTTGTACGCTCAAGCCCCCATTCAATTATAAAACCCTCTTATTCGAGATGTCCAAGAAGTAAAAGGAAAAAAACCCAAATATTTGGGAAATAATAGCCGCTATCCCACTACGAAGTGTCAAATGCTTCCGGGCTTTATAGTTGTCTGAAATTGAAGAACTCTTCTGAGACGTGACTCTTCCCTCGGAACCAGTTGCTCCAACAAAAACTCCGATTATACAACACTCAAATTTTACATCACAACTCTGGACTTCACATTGAAACATCTTCTCCTTCTGGGGAAACATTTTCCGTCTGAATGGGTACTAAGCAAAATTTCATCATCTTGAACAGATTGCGTGATGCATCACGCAACCTGAATGCTCGGTACTGCAGAAAATAATGTGACGAGATCCACAAAAAGAATCTAGTTTACAGCTTCAAAAAAAAGAACTTGAGGTTGTAAATGCCCTCTTTCACATGAGGAAAGAACATCAGCCCAGCTACCAACCACCTAGAGAGACAATAGGCAGAAGGCAGAAGTTGTAACACAGGAAAAGATGGCAACAGAGGTGTCATGCACTAAGCTGAAAAAAAAAAAAAAAGAAAAAGAAGCTTGAGAATCACAACTAATAGAGAGTGCGCACAACATTGTGCGACCTACTTTCTATCAGTGAGTGGTTTCCCCTAGTATTTGCTCTAAATGAACATACCTTGACAGTGCTATCATCGTACATAATCCAGCATCCTTGTTCATGACTGTAGGCAAAGCAATGATAATGTTGCCCATAATAGCAAACCTAAAGTTACAACGAGAAAATAAGTTACGAACCTTTTTTTCTAATACAAGAAAAAATCATCTTTTTGTTTTCTTAAACAAGAAAACGTCCTTTCATTGATAAAGAGAGAGGATAAAGAATCCTCAAAAGCAAAGAGGAAAGTCAAACGAACAAGAAAAGAAATACTAAAAGTAAGCTAACAGAGACCACGACGGCAAACAATTTTCTCACACTGGAGGCCATCGAAACCCATAACAAACAAGTTCCAAAAGTAAGCAGTTACTGGACCAAGTCAATGAATCGACATGATAAGCCTCGATACATGCAAAAATAAGCAAGCGGAGACCAAATATTCAAATTAGAGATTACAAGTTTGATATCTTTCTCCGCACTAAGCTTCCAAACTATTAGAGTTTTCATGGAGACAGATTTCTTTTTTGCCTGAAAGGAGAAAAGGAAAGATGGGCAAGGGTCCCAAATTTACAGATAAGGATGATGCTTTTTCTCAACGATCAAACAAACTAAACATTTCTCCTCCACAAACATATAACTCTGTTGAATAAAAATAAAAATAAAAATAAAAATTAAATTAAATTAAATTAAATTAAGAAAATTGAAAAGAACAAGCAGAATAATGAAATATAAATAACCCAGTGAAGGCTTTCTGAGGTTTATCCAAATATACATACCACAGAAACCAATCTATGCTTTTTATTTGGATCTAAACTACGATAAAGGACACTGATGTCTATCTCGTTGTTAAGCGCCTTCAATGTTGCCGTGATATCCTCAATACTCTCACAAGTATTCTGCCAACCAATGACTGCAAAGGCAAGCACATTTTTCGTTTACGAGCAGTTTTGTTTTCTTTTTTTCTAGCCCAGATACAAAGAAACTGAATGTTTTTTCAAGAACTCAACTCACCTGTAGTAAAAACATGAGGAGGAGACGAGAGAATGCGGTGGATGTAGTTGAGTTTCCCACAACCTTCCCACTCAGGATTACAAGCCAACTGATGATTCATCTCCACAAGGTTTAAAAGCTCATCAAAAGAGCTCTCAGAACACATAACCTGCATAGCAAAAAAGGGTGTAAAAAAAAAAAAAGAGAGGATTTAGTCAACATATCAGAAACACCTCAACTAATTTCTCAATTCCACGTGGAAAAAAGAACCATGAAAGTATATTCCTCCTAACACGTGCCTTGATTGTCCGAAGAGCACTGGCATTTACATTGTGAAAGAAGGAAGTGTACTTGAGATACCTCGACTCCATCAGACAAAAACGGCAATTCATACGTTCAAGAATGTCCATTCCAAAAATGGAATGTGCAATACAAGCATTATTTGCACAATCCCAAGCAGAGCGGTTAGCCACTAATTCAGTATTAGAAACACTAGAACCGGTAAATGAGCGATGAAGGCAGTCAAATATCACTGCCAACACCTCAGAAGCATCATTCATTTGACCCTGCAATCAGTATTAACTCAATCACAACATACCAAATTCCAATGATTGGATGACTTGGGAACAACAACATGAATAAATGTTGTAGAAGTTATATGAAGACTAATTACCTCCTGGAAGAAATTACTATCTGGATACAGGTTGCTCACTGCTGTTCTCAAAGAAGTAGGAGCAACCGCTTCTCTTAGCGAATCTGTAGATGCGATGCTCAAGGCAGAAAATATTTCATACAATGCACAGACAGCACAAGGAGTGCCCACATGAATATGTTCTGATGACGATCTCTGCAGGAACTCTTCTCTGAACCGTCTAACGTGCCATAATGACTGAGTTTATATATATAATAAAAGCCAAAATGTCAAGATGCCCAAAAGTATGAAATAAGGCAGAAAGGTGCGCTAAGATCATAAATTTGGCAACCCACTATCACAGACTACAACTACCTGTATAATAACGTTCAGAAAGCAATTGTATTCACCAACTTCATTCTTCAATCCCGTACCAAACACAGCACCACTGCTCATGTTATCAACTTGGACATTACTTGGTACAGCACTACTATTACCTACTTCTCCAAAAATCCTCTGAGGTGACTTCAAAATTGAAACAGAGGGCATTTTTTTATGAGCTTGGAATGTGTCTGCAAAACAACCAAAGTACAAGGTTAGGCGGTACACCACCAGTACCAAAACTAATTCAAAAAACAGAAACCATAACAAAGTTCCCCAAGTACAAGACACAAGAAAATGTGTTTGTTGGTAAATAGTAGACCGAGACCATAGTTCTTGTCAAGCTTAACTAAAAATTTGTTGTTATCATTGAAATCGGATTAGTGAATCAAATTAAGATTACTCAGGACCTTGACCATATTGTCTCAACTTAGCTAATAAAATGTCCCAGATACATCCACAGGTGCATGAATTCACAATTTTTGACGTCGCCTGTTATCAGTGTATCATTTTATGTCTGTTTCAGATCACCTCGAAAACCAAAATCAAACTCATATTTGTTTATCACTGGTGGAAGTGCTCATTGTGCCAGCACCTTAACTACTTGGTGCTTGTTTATGACGAAAATTCTCTAGCAAAATAAATAGACTCGTTTAAGACTAGTATCTATTACCAGCTTGATTTAGAAAATATCAGTTAGAAAACTGAATAATAACCCTATGGATGTTAACAGCAAGGAATTTCTATTTGACAAAGAAAAAGAGAAAATAACATACACTTAAATTGTTGACCAGGTATTCAAAACATATACAAATTCCATCTCCATGTACATAACCCTTGAGTTTACTCGTGTTACTAAAAATTCAATTCACAATTTCATCCTACAACTCCCGAGGTTAATTATTCATAACTACAAAACATTACCTTGTGCATAAGAGGCAGCACCGTAAAGAAATTTGAAAAAGAAACCGGCAATCTTATACAGTGAACAGATAACCTTCTACATTACCCATCCAAACAAAATCCTTCTACACAAGTACCGATGCAACAGTTTCACCCCAGTTTTTAATCATAAAATTATAAATCTAGTTCTCTTAAAGACCACTCCTCGATGACAGCCTCAATCACATAAAAATTACAATATAACAAATATTTAACTTATATTATGTTGTAAATGTTTTACCGAGGCTTTGGCGCACGGCTTTTTTAAGGTCATCTTGAAACCTTTCCTCATCGTCCGCATCCACGTGCAGCTGTCTCAATGTCTTTGTTCCATTATCTAAAAAAAAGGATCAACTGATATACATTTAACAAATAACAAAGGTTTATTTGTGTCTTAAAGGAAAATGCCAAATGAGACAGATTCATAAAATGCTGGCAGTATTCAATATCCTGTGAACACCGTTACACTGCAGCAAACAACGGTTACAATGCTCATTTAATCAAAATGCACCATGCTTTGAAGGTCTATGTGTTTCTTTCTCTTCTATCAACATGTGAAGAAAATGGAGATATCGACTATTTCATCAAAAGAAGTATATGTGAACATGGCTAACATTCTGACATTCCAATTTGATAGAAACAGCAACTAGACTACAATTAGTTCCTTAAAATATGTGCCACATAAAATGCAGCATGTATATTCTGAATTAATAAAAACAGAATAAATAAATAAATAAATTTGAGGAGCTAGTATTTCAATTCACAAAGCCAGTTCATGTAATTTCTGCCATGCATATGGACTTTGTCGTAGACTAGATTTTACCTTCTTCTTTTAAGCCACTATCAACACGTGGACTCCCAAATTCAACACTTTCTCCCGAAGACAAGGCTTGATGCTTTCCATCGGCAACTTTGGCAGAACTCCTCTGCCGTCTCACTTTTTTTCCTGCTCGTCGACCAGAAGGCAAATAACCATCGTCTGAAATTCTCTCATTAGAAAGCCCTGCTCAGAGCAAAAAAAAAAAGACAATAAATCATCCATCTCTAATGTAAAAGCACCCCAAGTCTCGCAAAGAATCCAACCACAAACAACCTTGTAAAATATTTGTCTGATGCTCATTACCCATCGTTTGACTAGCAGAAACAGTAGTGGATTTGATGGACAGTGCTGACTGATTTGATGTGCCTATTTGAAGACCCTCTAAATTAGTTGCCAAGTTCTCCTGAAAAGCGCAAATTGACTAAGTTTTCCTCGAGCCCAACACCCTCTTCACAAGTGATTTACCTCTAATTTAGACAGCACAAAATCATGTTCAAATGAACTTCAACATGTCATGGAAAATACAATGTGTACCTGCATCAAAGTTTTAAACTGCTCGTGTACACCAGAATCAACAGGACTAGACTCCAAATTTTTATCATGCTGCCCATCTGACACCTTCTCAGGATAACTTTGAGTAGCTTTCTTTTGTTGCTCGGCAAGGTGCTTCTGTTTAGCCTCATTCTCAATTCGTCTTTGATACTCCAAGGTCTCTTCAAGTTTTCGTTCCTCTGCTTCAAGTTCAATTCTACGTCTAAGTTCCTCTTCCTCTTGGTTTAATTCATCACCCTCCACAGTAACAATAATCTCAGAATCTGGACAGTCACCATCACGTGCAACTGGAATGGAACTGCAGCAAGAGGCATATGTGTACATTAAAGAAGAATAAGTATTCAAAAAGAAAAAAAAATGGTAAACAATTTCACAATGAAGTGACGGCATATAGGAGAGAGGTAATATCAGTTTGCTTAAATAGAGCAGTAACATACACTGATTCATCAGCATCATGAAACATCTGTGGCTCATAAACACCAACAGCCTGTTCAGTTGAGAAAAAATTCAGTAAATAACACATACGTCTTCAATATGGCTTGTGCGCACATATATTTGCAACCACCATTTTTAAAACAAAAAAAAAATACCAAACAGGCAAAACCTTCAAATCTTTGGCTTTCCTATGGTCCTTGTTCTTTCTTTTGTCCTTTGTCTTCTCGTGAGTATGTCTCACATTATCATTTCCTCCCTTGACAGCCTTCTTAGAATCGAGAGCAAGCTCAGCTAAAAGTGCTTCTCTCATGGCATCAGACTTTTCCGTTGCATCTTTCTCAGCCAAATCCTCCAAATGAGCCTGAAAAAAGTAGCATTACAAAACCAGTTACCATATATACAATCAGGTACACATACTAAAGAATGTTTCCAAATTTCAACTCGTTCAATACAGACCCTCAGATATGACTTCACAAGAGGCAGCAATATCGAATGGAAATCATGGGCAGCAGCAGGCTTGACTTTAACTACCAACTGCTGCATCCCATTAACACTGTGCATTATCTGCGCATCGATTTTGCTAAGCTACACAACAAACAAAGAAATGATTAATATCAACCCTTTCAACTAATAGATGCATCTAAAAACCGTAAAAACACCAACCTCTTCATATAAATGTTCTTTCAGCCTTTGAATTGCAACTTCGACACAAGAGTCCACTTGATGCAAACGGTCCTTAGCTCTCCAATCATCATCTTCACCAGATTCCAAATCAGGTAACTGCAAACTTGCACTGCCATATGATTCTTCATAACCAAACTGATTCACATTCAGAGTTTCTGCTTCTTTTAAAATATTTGATATGGCATCTAACTCAATCCGACTGCTGATCGTATCATTTTCACTCTCGAGAAGCTCTTGTCTTCGTTTCTTCAAAACAGAATCAAAGCTCTGGTAGCCAAATTCTTTGTCATTTTCCCTCTTCTTACCTTCATCAATGCACAGGTCCTCTACCGCTTGTAATGCTTCATCATAACCCAAGCGTTCAGATTTTAGCTCACAAAGGCTCTGTAAGTGGTAAAACTCCTTCTTAAGCATCTGGAGTATTTCTGCTCCTTCACGTGCTTTTTCTTCTTTTACACGCACCCATGATCCTAATTCTTCTCCGCTGGATGGGCCTGCAAATATCCAGGACAGTAGAGCATTGGAATCGGTAACATCCCCAGTGGCATTGCTGTCAACAGCAGAAGTTGCAGCAGCGGCATTGTCCTTGGTGCATTCAGCAGACAATAACGATTCATCGAGAAGTAGAAATGATGCATCTCCATTGAGGACAATCTGCTCCTTGATCTCCATAAGCTGGCTACGATTGTTTGCATCATCTACAAGATTACTACTTTTCTCAGAATATTGACTACCTGGACCACAAGATTGGGATAGGTCCTGCAAGAATTTGAGGATTTTTTTTAGCTGGGAAGCTCCCAAAAAGCAAATACACATGGGCGTTTGCTCCACACCATGGTTAAGAAGCTGGGAACCTGAAGCTATATTCTGCAGCTCATCCATTGTAACCTGAATCACCCAGTTGAGATGGCTTGCCGCAAGGCATTTATGCTTGATAAGCACCTCAAAAACAGCATGGATTCTTTCAAGAAGCTTTGCACACTCAGAGTCATCAGATACTGGCCAGTTATCAGACAAGAAAGAAAATGACATAGGCATGTTTTCCTCGTGACACTCTCTAGGCTCTATGTTGGGAATTTTCACATCTTTGGTGCTCTCAACAGTGGTATCATCACTACTATCCCCAAGATTTTGCTTAAGGGAAGAATACGACGTATCTTTCAAGCAATCATCAAAAATCCCATCGCTATTCTTTAAGCAAAGATCCTCGACGAACTCAGAATCCTTACACCTCGTTTGATTTGTAAGCATCTCAACTGCAGCTGACATGTCCAAAGGCTTCCAAGAACAATTGAGAAGCATCTCAATCCATTCATTATCAACGTTTTCAGGCAAAATTGACTGCAAATTAGGCAAGAGGCTTCCCTTGTGCTCCTGGACAACGTGCTGATAGTGAGACTCCGAATTTGAAAATTTCTCATTACAGCTGCAGCAAACCCAGAACTTCCATGTCCCGTTACTCTCTGCAAATGACAATGCTTCTAACAAAACTTCATTTGCCAAACCATCCTTCAATGAACCAAAATGTTTCTTAATGTCAGAAACCCGAATCTTAAGCAACTCCCTCTTGGCATCGACACTAATGGAATTCCAAAAGATTTGGACAAAATCCCTCTTTTCAGTATATGATTTTACATTCTTCGCCTTCCGGTGGTCACCAAATCTCTGACCAGATACTGAAGACGAATCCGATACCTTATCAGCCCTATCCCCTACATTTTTCAACTGGGACACCTCAGACTTCTGTTGCAACAATCTAGCCGCAGCAACTTGAACTTCGATCTCCTTCCTACGTTCTTTGGGCGTCTTGTTGGCCTTCTTAATCTCATTGGGCCTCCTAGCTTGAACCAACTTCACCTCCATTGGGTCATCAGCCACCCTCCTTATCGGAATCAGCCGGAACTTCTCATCACCATTCCCCAAATTCTTCATCCACGACGATATGGAAGCAATATTGGACTTCTGAATTAGTTGCCTCAGCTCATTATGCACGTGCCCAATCCGAGCCTCCACAGTCAAGAGCTTCTGCTCGCTCTCATCCTGCAAGCTCTCCTTGCCGGGATCGATGGGATTCTCAATCGCCAGCGCCCGCTCACACTCCCTCACAACCTCCTCGTACTCCTTCGCCTCATTGGCCACGTCGTAGAGCAAATTCGCGTAGAAATGCGCGAACTCGATCGAGTTTGGCGACAGCTCCACCGCCCTCTGAGCCGACTCCACCCCGTTCCTCAAATGCCGGTTCTTGGCAGTCTGATCGTCGATAAGCGTCGCCACCTTGACGCAAACCGTGCCTTGGACTCTGTGAACTAAGGCGGAGTGCGGCGAGTTCTCGTGGCGCTGGCTCAACTCCTTCATCAGCCTCAGCGCCTTCGTGTGGTTCCCTCGCCGGAGCGCCGTTAGGGCACGCTCACACTCGAGCTTGACGGCGGAGTAGGAAGGCGAACCACCGCCTTCCGGTTCAGCCGACGGCCAAGATTCGTTCTTGGACTGCGCGATGGAGCTAGGGGTTGAAGGCGCCGGTTCGGCCGCCGGCGATTGAGCATTGGCTGTTGCTGATGCTGCTGTGGCGGCGACCGCCTGCTCCGCCGCCGCCGGAGATTGCTTAGAACGATTTCGCTTTTTCGGCCCCATGTACTAATCTCTATGAATCCGATTCACATACATACATGTACTCACACACACCTATATATCAAAAAGAACACCACATAAACACACACATATACACACACACACACCTAAAAAACCACAAAGAACACCAATACAGATATATATATATATATATAATGATATATAGATATGTATATAAGTATATGTGTATACAGTATACGTGTGCATGTATCGGTGAGCGTGAGAGTGAGAGTGTAAAGAGAGAAAGAGAGTGAATATAAGGAAGGAAAACGAGCTTACTGGAGATTTTCGTGGAGAGCGAGAGAGAGAATGTGGAAATGCGGAGAGGGAATCGGAATTTCAGACAGGCAGAGGCAGAGACGGAGACGGAGACGGAGACGGAGAGCAATTGGCGGCGAAATCGACGAGAGAGAAAGAGGAGAGAGAAAGAGTGGGTAAATGGGTTTTGCGTTTTTTGGGTCGATCCGTGTGAGAGAGACGCACACACAGACCACCGCCTAACCCGGGAGAAGAAGCTGAGAAGCCTTTGATGAGAAATTATTATGAAAAAAACAAAAATTAAAAATAAAAATTGGTTCTTTTTTTTAGGAAATGGATGGATTGGAGAAAAGGATGCATACCATTTCACTTTAATTAAAGTGAAAATAAACAGTTAGTTAATCAATAATCAAAAAATTTTTAGAAAATTGTGTTTTTTGGTTTGTTTTGAAGTGATTTCATTTTTCCATTCTTTGATTTTTTTTTGTAAGGTTTCTTTAGTTTTCTAATGGATGTTTTTTATTTTCATCTTGCATTTTGAAACTTGAGGGAGTTATTTTTTTGTTTTTGAGAAAGAAGTAAATAGTATTTTTTGTGCCGAGTACGCAAAAGAGCATAATTTTAGAAAAAATAATAAATAACAATAAAATTTAATTTTTCTTCATAAATAAATGCATGATTTACCATATTTACTTCCAAAGTTTTAAGAGATGTGGGAAAAAGATTTAAACTCAAAAAAATAAGCTCTAGCATATAAAAACTTTACACTAAAACATATTTTGGTTTTATACTATAGCATGTAAGGGTTTAAAATTATAAAAATGAACTTTGAATTCCTCGAAAAGATAACATTAATTATATACTTTTTATCCGTATTTATTGTGTTTTTTATTCACTTAATATTAACTAATTGTTTTTTTAGGGCTAATTGTTTATTTAATAAATTCTTTTTTAACAAATTCAATAAATTCATTTTTTTAATCTTTATAAATCTTATTTTAAAATTATATATGTTAGTCATCAACAATTGTAATGAATATTCATTTTAGTACTATAAAAGATTAGTTACAATTTTCTTTTTTTTTTTCTTTCTACACAAGTACATGAAAAATCAAATTCAAATTTTCCACTACAGATTTTCATAAAGTCCAATTTCATTCACCGATTTTTAGCTTATGTTCTTCAATGAAATTTAGGTTAATAAGCAATCAAGATAACTTTTTTTTGGTGGCTAAAATACGAATTTTCTTTTTTTAACTTAAAGACGAATTTCTTTTGCAAAGATCTGGCCTCTCTGTTTTATATATAAATATATATATATATATATATATATATCAATGGAAATTGATGAATTAAGTACAGTATTGTATTTAAATATAAAAAATAAATATTCTCAAAAAATATAAAAAATTAAATACAATGAAAAGTATGACCATCATTGGTTCACATTTGCTTTCTAAGTCAACTTGTACTATGTTAGCTGATTTTTATTTTATTTTTTTTCTAACATCAAAACTATGGTCGGTTCCTCTCAAAATAAAAGAAATATACAAAAAAAAAAATATGTGGTATATTCAAAATATATTTATGGTTGGTTAGGTATTCAATCACTAGCAAACCCTATATATTCAATTAAAAAGAAAAAAATAGTAGCTCGTTTGATAGTGTTTTTAAAATAAATAAATATAGTTTTGTTTTAAAATTGAGAATTTTTTAGTAATTGTGTTGAAAGTGTTTTTGAAATTTTTGCCTAAAAAAACAAGTAAAAACATTTCTAAAAATTTCTAAAATATTTCTTATTAAACAAAGTATTTGGAAGCATTGGTTCATCAAGAATGATTTGAATTAATTTTGACTAAAATTATTGTAATATATAAAATTTTTACATATAGTATGTAAAAGTTTATGTTGTAACAACTAAAATTTTTAGTTAAAATTGAGAATGTAAAATATCTTATAAAAAAAGCTCTAGAGAAAATTCATAATAGAGTCTAGATTAGTTATTTGGTAATTAGAAATAACGTTGATTATTTGTAGCTTTAACTCTTGAAGGAGCTCAGGAGACCCAAAAAAAAAAAAACCATTAAAATACTGATAAGGAGGAGTTGGAGGAATAAGAGGAGTATGGGATGTGGGAAAGGATTTGACAAGAAAACAAGCAAGGGAACAAGAATTTTTTTGGTCTGATTTGGAAGAGGGCACAAGGAAGAAGGGAAAGGAAAAAAAAATAAGAAAGAAAAGAAAAGAAAAGAAAAAGACAAGGAAAGGAAAAAGTGTGCAGCTGCTTTTGTTCCTTTCACATGGGAAATATTTATGCTAGAATGGTTAAAATAACTTGGAATAGCAAGAAAAGAAAATAGTTAAAGCACTACACTATGGATGAAAAAAAAATTACTTTGAATTTAATGAAAATAAATTTTTAACTATTGAACCAAAGCACATCTCTCTTCTTTTTTTATTTTTGACAAATTAATTTTTGTTTCCCTTTCTTTCTGTCCAAATTCTTCTTTTTAACACTTTTGCAACTTTTGTATTTCTTTTTTCTTTTTTCTTTATTCTTTCTCACAATATCCTTTCATTTTATTCCCTCTCTCACTACAATATGATGCAGTGCAAACAAAAAGATGTTATTCTTTCACAATAGTGGTTTCAACATTTTGTCAAAAGAAAGAAAAAGTGCTTTTAACATGTATAAAAGCATGTTTAACCTTTTTCTCTCAATCTTTGTTTCCAAAGGAATAAGTAAGCTTTAACTTTCCCACAGGAAGAGGTTTAAAAAGAAAAAATAAAAAGACAAGATATCAATCAATGAAATATCTTGACAAATTACAATATCATAACTAAAAATCACTTATTAATGAATTAAATTGCTTTTCCCTCATTGCTCAGGCTGGATTTGATTCACATTTTAGGCAATGTTGTATTGTTATTGATGCCCTTTTTTTTTGGCATTTGAATGGGAAAAGACAATAGTAATATTAGAAGATTTGATGTAATTATGATTTGGTTGCTATAGCATATAGCTCTCACATGATACGATATCAAAAAAAATAAATTGCAGTGTAAAAAGTTTTCACATATTATAATATTAATGTTCCCAAACACCCTATAAGTTGTTTTTTCCTCCGGGCCAATGCAAGGTTTTGATTCACCTTTTACACAATGTCATATTGTTATTGATTGCCTTCATTTTTGTTTTTTTGTTTTTTTTGTTTTTTTGTTTTGGTATTTGCATGCCAACAGACCATACAATCTAAGCGCATCATTCTGCTGAAAGAGCAGCAGATAAGAGCCTAAGAGAAACAAAATTATTTGGCAACTTTCTTATGTGAAAGCTCACTGCATGATCATTTCCTAAACAAATATATGTTTCACAAACATGAGCACCAGGTAACGACTGTGATGGTTTTCTCAGTGACAGGTGGAGTTAGTCAATTGAAACTCATTTAAATAATTGTTTATGATTTTCATCACATTCCTTTAAAAAAAAAGGACTTCTAGCGGCTTGATGTTGCATATTTTTTGCCTATCTTTTCTTGGGGCACAAGCAATTTTCAGAGAAGATTTTTAGCATCAGATAGGCTTTTTTCACCCTGACCAAGATTACATACATACATACACACACACACACACACACACACACACACACACACACACACACACATATATTCACTTTAGATCCTAGTAACCTATTGATTCATAACTTTCAACTAAAATTTAAATTTTTACAAGAAAAATACTGAAGCAAAAATGGTTTGAATTATGATTCGAATGGGTCATTTGTTTTTTGTTTTTTTTTTTTTGCTTTTCTTCTTTTTTTTTTTTTTTCCAGCTCCAAGCATACATTTGATCACATTGTGGAACATTTAGATATAATCACGCCATAACCATATACAACCATACCTAACAAAAATATATGCCACAAGTTAAAGCGTAAATGGATTTTGACAAGTCCTGTTATTCCTGACTAGAGAATTGAATGGTGGGTAAGTAGGCACTACTTGGTCTTGAATGCAAAGCAAAACGTGCATTGCAACAACAATTACACTTTTCAAGTCTTAACCTACTTCTCACACCCTTTGTAAGCATACATTAAAAAAAAACAAAAACAAAAACAAAAAAAACAAAACAAAACAAAACAAAAAAAAAAAAAAAAACCAACATCAACAACCAGCATATCCATCATTTATCATGAACCAAGACAACTAAACACCAATGAAAATGACATAAATTTTGTTAGCTCAGCACATTACTAGATCATATAACTTGCTGGATTAAAGTTTACAGTGAATATAAATAGAGAAAAGAAAACTTATCATTTAAGTTAAAAATCCAGTTCCAAGCAAAAAATCTAAAGATCCAGTTTCAATAGATAAAGCTGTACACTAAAAGAGCAATACCCAACTCCCACTCTCCTCCCCTCCGAGCGCTGCAAAGCTGTGTTTTCATAATAATTACTACAACAAATGCATCCTCTCCACATAAGACTGGAGCAACCATCTATTAAGAGGCTCCCCGCAGCCCACAAAACACCCGGTATTGCCATTTTCAGTAAAGAACGGGAAGCTAAACATGCGCAGCAGTTCCTGTACGGCCTGCCTCACCAGAGAAGCCCCCGTGACCCTGCTTCTGCGGCCCCATCCTGTCACAATGTCAATCCTGCTTGGACAAACCCCAGAAATCAGCATCTCACGACGAAACCATGCAAGTGTCCTTGAAAGTGCAGTTACAGCAGTGCCATCTGACATGACATGGAGGTTGATGAGCCAATGACATGAGCTTTTCTCCTTGACTGCATCTGGATACACGTTCTTCTGCGCGGCCACCTCCCAAACCGAACCAGCCTCCTCCTTTAGGCCAGACTTGTGGAGAAAATCCACCACCGCATCCACAAGCCCCCTCTTGCCCTCTCTGTCCTCGCTATGCATCAGATCCAAGAACCTACTCACATGATCTCGAACATTCTGACCGTCAGGTCCTGCCGATGGCATGGACAGCAGAAACGTATGTGCAGGGTGGCCTGTTGTTGCCATGAGCTTGCAACAAAAGCCCATGTCATACGGAGACTGTGCCTCCGTGCAACAACTCAGCAGCAAAGTGTAAGTTTGCAAAGACGGGTTGAGGCCCCAGTCCACCATGCTCTGCAGCAACTCATAGGCCTCTGCCAAGCGGTGCACCCTAAGGAAAGCACTAAGGAGGGAATTGCAAGTGGGCACATTAGGCTGCAGCCCCGCATCGAGCATGGCCCTATACCATTCCCAAGCCTTCTCAATGTTCCCCGACTTACCCCACAAATCCACCAAAAGACCATAGACCGGTTCGTCGGGCACCCAATTCCTCCGTCTCATCTCAACGAAAACAGCCTCAGCTTCCTCAAGATACCCGCAATGGCCAAGCACCTCCATCACTATGCTGTAAGTAACCTTATCTGGTTCAAACCCGGCATTCTGCATATCCCGGTAAATCTTCAAAGCAGTTTCATAGTTCCTTGCTTTGGCTTGCAAAGCTAAAATAATATTGTAGGTGACTAAATTAGGAACACAACCCTCACTGACCATCTTACAAAACAGGTTGTGGGCAGCAGTTAAGTGACCTCCCTTCCCTAAACAGTTTATTATTACACTGTAAGTGAATGTATCGGGAGAAAGACCGGCTTGTTGCATCTGATCATACAGACGAAGAGCAATGTCCAGAAAACCGGCTTTGGCATGGATATCGATCAGCGTGCAGTATGTCACCCGGTCTGGTTCACACCCTGCATTTTGCATTTGATTGAACACGTTAACTGCTTCTTTCAAGTAGTTTGCTCGGCCATAACTGTGAATTAGACGGTTATAAGTTACGACATTCGGTTGACATCCTTCCTTCACCATCTCATGGAGCAATCTGTTTATGGCGCCAAACTCTCTGGCGCGACCAAGGATGCCAACCATCGTGGTGTAGGTGTGCCCGTCGTGCCTGAACCCAGCTTGCCGTTTTAACCAATAGAAAAAGCCAAGAGCGACATTATGGTCTTGAAGCTGCTTTAGCACTTGGTTGGCCTGAAATGCATCCATGGCATAGTTGAGATTTCCAAGAGCTTCTTCCGCAGTGCGCCCCCACTTGAGCCCTTGCAGCATATGAGAAACTCTCTCGACAACAGTGCTGATGTTTGCATACGGCCTCTTGCTTGGAGCATATCCGGTCGGAAAATTCATCTCTCTTGGAGGCCTATTGAAATTTCTATTATTAACACACCCTGCATTTCCTGCTTCTGAAGACTGATTCAAGGTGGAACTAAGATCAGCTTTAAAGCCGTTGAGACAAGCTTTCGTTCTGCTTGGTATAGCCCTTTTATCCCGAGCCTCAGCAGGTACACTTTGAGTTCCCCACGAGTTTCCATTCTTGGTATTGGGAACATTGTTTACACTTTTAATTGAACTGGATTTACCGCTTTTACTCTTCGTGCTACTTGTGGAATTGTACTGCACTGCAGCATCAACAGATGGTCTTGGATGAACACTCAAAAAGTTCTCTCTCTTAACGTGCTTCACGTTCGACGATCGAATACTAGTAGAAAGCCTGGAGGGATCAACCATACAATTTTGGGGCAAGTAAAGCATTCCAATTCCATCAGACAACGAAAACTTATAACTCATTACATCAGATATAAAATTCACCGCCGCAACACCTGCCTTAACAAACTGGTCTGAAATGACAAGCGATGAGTGCTCTGCATCCTTCTCGACAGTGGTACTAGCACAATTTACGCAATCCGATCTCCCCAAACTTTTGGGAGGTAATATAGCTTGCTTCAAAGAAGTCGGGTGGTGGTTAATGCTTGCCTTTTCAGAGGCAACCCCTTTTACCGCATCTCCTGAAATGAGAGTTCCTACTCTCGCCGAAGTTCTGGATGCCAAGGTGGGCTGGGTTTGTGCAAGTATGCCTCCATTTCTTAGGCTCTGCCTTCGCGAAACGCAAGTCTCATCTTCGGAACAAGTGCAGGAACTACTACCATCCGCCGCATTACATCGCGACCCGTTAAGAAAGAAGGACCTAGCACTATTTGAGAGATTTCCAATATGCTTTGCTCTTAACATTATCTGCAAAATGCATTAGCATATTCTAACATATCAATTCCGCTTGAGTAGCAATTATAATGTCCTTGACCGGCAATGAAACCATCCAAAAACTTGTTTTTCCTTTTTGAAAAACTAGGAGCCCAAAAAAAGCGCAAAAACAACCTTATTATCAGAAGGCACTTCCAATTGACAAACACTAACAATTAACAAGCTAAAGTTCATCTCAGAGCCCAAAAAGAAAAAAAGCTAAAGTTCATCTCTTTCCTTCAGGCACACAAAATCAGAATACAGAATGCTTGTTTCAAGAAACAATTTTTCTTTCAATGTTACAGGAGGTACATACATAAAGCATCAATCTTTTTCAACAAAACCCATTTTCTTAATCACAATCTACAACCAAAAAATTTAACAAGTCGTCAAAAATACCAATTGAAGCTCATAAATTGAAAAATATATCCTACCCACTAAACAAAACATTGAATATGACATGGTCGGAGAAACAAAAAGTCAGAGAGAGAGATACCGGAATAGGAGAAGGCTTCTGGGTCCGTCTAGAGAGAGAAAGAGAAGAGAGAGGGGAAGGGCCAGCCCTGGCTTACCAGCCGTCAAAAAGCTCAAACTTTTTGTCCAAGCGAGTTGGGGAGGAAGAAAAGGGAGAAAAAAAGCTGTGACTGTGAGGTAAGCTCAATTTCACCGCTACTGTTG
Organism: Artocarpus hirsutus; assembly: GCA_946598075.1. Classification (NCBI taxonomy): domain Eukaryota; kingdom Viridiplantae; phylum Streptophyta; class Magnoliopsida; order Rosales; family Moraceae; genus Artocarpus; species Artocarpus hirsutus. Next base: position 77,728 of record CAMOHE010030946.1, read on the forward strand.
GTACACGCGTCGATGCATTCATGGTCAGCACTTGACGGGCAACTTTTCTTGATCAAATCCCAGCCCTTTTCCGGACAAAGTTGCTATTTTCCTTCCTGAAAAATCCTTATTTTGATCTGGAGGAAAAGAAAAAAAAAAAAAAAAAACAGAGGGAGAAAAGTTAATTTTGATTTTTCGTTCCGTCTGATTCTTTGGTGTGAGAATCAGACACACAACGCTCTGGTAAAAGGAATTAAAAATTAATAACATATATTTTAAACATATATTTTGGGATATAAAAATTAAAGAATTTTTATGATTAAGAATATAATTTTACTTTATTAATAAAGCATGATGTTTTAATTATTGAGTTAGAATTTTAAACAATTTGATATACAAATGTATACATTAAAAATTTACTAACACATAATATTAAACTAATTTCAATCACAAATTATAATATTAAAAAGTTAAAACACATATATTTTATCAGTAGAGTAAAATTACTTTATCCACTTACCTAAACATAACATATTTCATATAAAAAGTTAAAAACATCAATCTCTCTTCTTCTTCTCCCTCTTCTTTTTTTTTTTTTTTTTTTTTGAGGGGATCTCTTTTCTTTTTTTGTTGCATCATCATTGTCATTTCCTCTCATATATTTGTTATAAAAATCATTCGTTGTAGTTTTTAATTTTTTAATACGTTAATAAAATTCTTTTATTTGTTACAAATATTTTTAAAAAGCTACAATTAATTTAAAACATTATTTAGAGTGTTTGAGAACCCAGTTGAAACTTAAACAATATAGCATATGAGTACGTTACACTATAATAGCATATTTTTGCTTTATGTTCTAGCATTAGAGAGCTTTATAGTATAACAGTTGAAACTTTGAATTTAGAACTTCGATTCTCAAACACACATATCATTTACTACAATTACTTTTAAATCTTATCATTGTTACAACTTTTTTCAAGCAAAGGCGGAGTTGTTCATAGGGGAAGGTTGGCATGGTCGTCTTACCCTAATTTTTTTTCTTTTTAATTTTATATGCACATTTTGTTGAAATTTATAATTAACTCCCTTCAAAATATAAAATTATATATCTGCCCTTCACTTGTTTCTCTGGCTTTTTTCTCTGTTGTCAGAAAGCTACTATAGTTGTAAACAAATGTTAGGAATGCATAAGTCAAACGGTTCAACGAAAACCCTAAACCCCATCTCAAAAGGAAAGAAAAAAGTAGGATAATAAGATTATCATAATTTGTATGTACTAGATATAAATATAGACCGTTTCATGATGTTATCGGGAGTTAGAAGTATAATTCTCAATATTTTTGAAGCACATAAAAAATAAATGAGACTTTTTAAGGTACCAAATATCAAAAGAGTGCATATTTCTATCTGTTGGATATATCAAATCATATTAAAATAAAAAATACATAAGAAATAATTTATGATATAGATGATTGAAAACAAAGCCCTACTGGGGTTTTTCTTCAAGGTCTGCCATTAATATATATTTATATGTATTCATTAAAAAGAGAGAGAGAGAGAGAGAGAGAGAGAAAACCACATACATGTTTATATTTGTTGCATCAAACGTGGTTTGGCCTAACACCAAAGAATGCAATTGAACAAAGATTGCTACGTTGAATTAGCCATTTATTTTTTAATTTGAGCTTTTGACATTATATAGTTTATGGCTACTTTGAATTAGCCATTTCTTTTTTAATTTGAGCTTTTGACATTGTATAGTTTATTGCTACTCCGAATTAGCCATGTCTTTTTTTAATTTGAGCTTTTAACATTATATAGTTTTTCACAACCGTCGCCAAATTTTCAACGAAGGAAGGAGTTCGCCGGAGCTGGTGGCAGAATTCACTGGAGGTGTTGGAGAAGGTGAATTTTTTTTTTTTTTTTTTTTTTGTGTCTCTCCCACCAACTAGTCTGCTACCATCACGCTAGGCAAATCCGCCTTTACCCAGGTGACGTCGGATGAAGGCAATATATCGAGAGATTTTTAAAAAAGGATTTTTGGGGGAAAAAAAATTGATAAATGGTCCCCTTTTTTTTTAGCATAAAAAAAATTAGCTTTTTGGGTACCAAAACAGTTTCAAAATTTTTTTTTGGCCACCATATTTAGGTTTCTCTCTCCGATACAGTCTTTTTTCTCTTTTCTGTGAAAAAAACTGGGACAATTTTGATGCACAGAAAAAGTCCATTTTTTAATTCCAAAAAAAAAGAAGCAATTTCCTTATTTTGAATTTTTTTTGGCCTTTTTTTCGAATTAACCCCAATATATCACCAGATTTGTTTGTTTTAGATGTGGTTGAGCTTGAGCTACTGCTTGTGGACCAAAATATTGTTAAGGATTGTTGTTGTTGGTGTTGGCGGCGATCTAATTTTTGTTACCTGAAGAAACGCTAACTTGATCACTAGATGCTGAAGTCAAATTAGAATGTTCCCATCCATGTGTTGTCGTTGTTGGATTGACATCATTTTTGTTTTATCTTTTTTGAACATGGATTTTTTTAGATAAATTTAGAAATTTAACCCAATCTCTTGTGAGAAATCAAACCAAATAATCAATGTTTGTGTATGAACTAAAACCCAAATCTCTTGTAATAAAATTCAAAGCCATCCAAACAATCAATGTCTAGCCACAGCAAAAGAAGGAATCAAGAAGTTCATCATTTTATTTATTTAAAATATGAAATAAACCTAGGCCACCAAAGGGGAACGTAGCAGCCTTGCAGACCACGAACCAGGCCATTAAAGATGAACGCCGCAAACGCCCTTCGTTGGTGCCTTAATACAAGTCTTTCTCTCCTCCGTGTTGCTCCCAACGCTGCAAGTCGTCCTTTTTTGCAGATGGCTCTTCCATCACTGATCCTAATCGTTCGTTTTCATTGGAAGTTTCATTACGTGAGATTCCATCACGACATCGCAACGCCGCTTGACCGGCTTTCTAAATTCTCGCCTAAGGGATGAGTTCACTGGAGGTGGTGCAAGGTTCACTAGAGCTGGTTGGAAAGGTGGTTCTCTCTCTTAGAATAATTGTTTGATACATAAACATATGTTAGAGGTCTTATTTTAGTCTAATGCATCTTGTTTCTTTTTGTCGTTAAATCTAAATCTAATTGTCTAAAAAAAATTCTTTACCTATAGAAAAGTTCATTGCACTTCATTATAGTTTTTCCCAAAAAGAAAAAAGAATAACTAATAAAATTTAACACCAATTAACCAAACCCTTCATATTAATCAACCATAATTTCATCAAACCCTAATATGCAAACCTCATGTCGAAGTTTGTTGCTATATGTGAAAAGATTTACTGAAGCTTGCCGAGCTGTCTCTTAGTGAAGCATTGATGGTTCCCTGTTTTTAGATCCTGCAATGATGTAAATTAGTTTCACCAAACAAATAAAGGCTAAGATTAATCCAGTAGTTTTGTCATTTTAGCTCAAAAACTAATGGAATTAGTTAGAGAGGGCATTTCTACATTTAATTTTGATCAAATGAGTGTTGACATATATAATTATGTTATGGAATGGAAGCAAAGTAAGTTTGCCTACAATTTATAGTTCATATCATATTACCAAAATGTCTAATAATATAACGAGTGAGAGCAGCCTAATTAGTTGTAAGTCTTTCACTTAATTATAAATTAAAAATTTGAGTCATTTTAAACTTTACTTAAAAGTGATGACATTATCCTCTTGTATTTAAAAAAAAAAAAAAAAAAAAAAGCCAATAATATTGACAAAACTCAACAGGTTTTGTTGGCAAAATCTAATTTCCTTTTCCGATGCCCCTTACTTAAGCTAACTCTTGTACTTTCTAGTACTCCCGACATGAAAGGGCCGAAACCATTGAAATAGATCAAGGGGGCACATGCAATATACCAGGAGCGTACGAAGCTGCACTTCGTTTAACTTTTTTTTCCCCTTTTTGCCCTTCATTCTCTTTGTTTTTTACATGCGACTTTTGTTCGATGAGATCAAAGGCAAGTCACGTGGGCTTCTCTCGTTAAGGTAATTAAAATAAAATTCATATTTATAGTAAATAAACATTTAAAGCGTAAATAATTCATATTTGTAAAAAATTAATTTAAATTATAAATAATTTATTTATACCTTGTTTATAATGGAAATAATTTTTTATTAACACGTTTAGTAAACTATTTACATTGTAAATATGTTATTATTATAAATTTTTTTAAAACTTGTTATTTACATCAAAATTCCAAAACTCTGCTATTCCCCTCTTCTCACTCTTCTGTTTTTTTTTGGTTGTAGAACCTGAAATTTTTGGATTTTTTGTCCCGATGAGGCCCAAGCCAAAATGGAATGGCCCAAGAGGTCTGAAGCTCACTTTAAGAATCCAATAGTTGGCCCCAAATTGTTTAATTGTTAGCCTATTTGCTAGAACCGATCTAGCCCAAAGGGCGCACTGATCAATTGGCCTCGTGTTTCTGAAAAGAAAAAAAAAAAAAAAATTGCAGTGCTGAACGCTAGCATTAGGACTCAGGAATTTTTCCCAATCACCAGTTTTGTTTCGTAGGTTTAAATCATAGTTAAAACTATTTTATTATAGTATTTTTTTTATAAATTTTTTTAAAAAAATTACATGTTGTACTATATTTTTAAAAGTTATGTTTATTTATGTTATACTTAAAAAAATTTATGCCATATTATTATTCATACGTTAAGTTGTGCTATAAATAAACATGACATTTATAAAAATAAATCTTAAAAGATGACATATATGAAAATTCCTCAAATTTAAATTTATGTTCGAAGTTTTTGTCAAAACTTATGAACCACTCTTTTTTTAAAGGGATAAATTACTCTTGTTTCGTTCTTTTAAAATGACCAAAAAAAATATGAGACTTTTTTTAGCTGAACTAACAGAGAGTCTAGTTTATATCTCAGTTCTAGTTTATTTTTAGAATCGGATTATGTTTGAAATTTACATGGGATTATATAGGGGGATGAAATACGAAGAAAAAGAAAAAGAAAGGCTTAGTGTGTGTTTGGAGAGTCAGTTCTCACCTTTTTTTTTTTTTTTTTGTTCAAACCAAAATCACTGCATGACTCATCATGGTTCAAACTATAAATTATGGTTTAAACTTATTTTTTAGTTCAAACCAACTGAAACCAATATTTTGACAAACTTACTAAACATAAGTTCAAACTATAAGAAATTTACATATACAGAATTGTGATTTTCATATATGCATAAACTAAATTGCATGAAAATCATCTAAATACGGAAACGTAAAGGAATGAAAAACTAACCTCCAACCATTGACAAATATAGTAAGAATGGAGAATTTCTTCAAGAATTCTTCAACAAGATTTTGGGAAAGAAAAAAGACTCTTCTAAACCTTTTGCAATTTTGAAAATTGTGTATTTTTAAAAATAATTCCACAGGCTTAGGGACCCTCTTACATGATTATTTATAGACACCCATCATCAGGGTATGTTACCATCAAAAAAATATCTCTGAAACAAGACCTTCTTTCTGAAACTTTATATCAGTTTAGATATCCTTTGGTTGATACCCTGAAACAAGACATTCTTTCTGAAACTTTATATCAGTTCAGAGATCCTTTGGTTGATACCCTTTAGAAAATATACGTATGTTGGACCACTTCAATTTATTTTAATTTATTTATTGTTATTTAAAAATTAAATAAATAATAATAAATAAATTAAAATATAGCATTCTCCCACTTGGTCTACATATATTTTCTAAATAACCAAAATCAACCAATCTGAATTTTAAGGAATAAACACATGAATCATGGCGATAGGTCCTCTTAGAACGAGTATTATCTTCCATATATTATAATACATTATATCCTTTAATACTAACTCATAAATGGTAACGTAACTTAATGAATAAACTCTATGTTTATTCTAGGTCCAACTTAAGTGATCTTTCTCAAAATAACTAAATATATGCACAACTGAATATGAAAAAACATCACAACTGAATTAGAGTTTCATAAAAATAACCAAATGTATGTATAATGAAATTCGCATCATGGAACCAAGTCCTATTTGTACTACATGATCTTTAAAAATCTTTGGTGGCATGCCTTTAGTTAAAGGATCGGCAATCATCAACTCAATGCTAACGTGTTCAATGACTACTTTCTTTTCTTTAACACGTTCTCTTATAGCCAAGTACTTAATATCAATGTGTTTACTTCGACTACCGTTCTTGTTGTTATTGGCTATAAATACCGCAGCTGAATTGTCATAGTACAATCTCAATGGCCTAGAAATAAAATCCACAATTCTAACCTCGGATATGAGACTCTTCAACCATACATCATGCAAAGTAGCTTCAAAATAAGAAACAAACTCGGTCTCCATAGTACAGGTAGCAGTCGAAGTCTGCTTCAAACTTCTCTAGGATACAACTCCACGGCAAACATAAAAACATAACTAGAAGTTGGTTTTCGCGAATCAACATAGCCAGCGAAGTCTGCGCCGGAGTATCCAACCACCTCTAGATCGTCAGTCAATCTATATATGAGCATGTAATCTTTTGTCCCTTGAAGGTGTCTCATTACTCTCTTTGCAGTTCTCTAGTGGTCAACACGTGGGTTACTCTGATATTTGCCCAACATTCCTACAACAAATGCAATATCAGGTCTTGTACAAACCTGAGCATACATTAGGCTTTCAATAGCTGAAGCATATGGAATGTTTTTCATCTATTCCCGTTTGAGCTCATTTTTTGGGCATTGGTTCAAATTGAACCTGTCACCCTTTACAATGAGTGCTACACTTGGTGAACAATCTTTTATCCAAAACCTCTCTAAAACTTTGTTGATATAGTTCTCTTGAGATAAACCCAAAATGTCTCAAGATCTGTCCCTGTAGATCTTAATGCTAATGACATAAGATGCCTCTCCTATGTCCTTCATTTCAAAGTTCTTTGAGAGAAATTGCTTCACCTCATATAACAAACCCTTATCATTAGTTGCAAGTAATATGTCATCCACATATAGCACAAGGAAACAAATCCTACTCCCACTGACCTTCTAGTATATGCATTGATCTATAATTTTCTCTTCAAAATCAAATAAAGAGACAACGTCATGAAACTTTAAATACCACTGACGAGAGGCTCGTTTCAATCTATATATAGATTTTTTAAGCTTGTAGACTAAATGCTTACCGCTACAAAAGGAAAATTCTTCCGGTTGTTTCATATAAATCTGTTCGTCTAGATCACCATTGAGAAAGGCCATTTTCACATCTATTTGATGCAAATCCAAATCAAAATGGGGCGACCAATGCCATAATGACTTGAAGAAAATCTTTTTTAGATACAGGAGAAAAGGTCTCCGTATAGTCAATTCCTTTTCTTTGAGTGAATCCTTTGGCAACGAGTCTTGCCTTATATCTCTCAATATTACCCAATGAGTCTTTCTTTGTTTTAAAGACCCACTTACATCCAATGGCTTTTACACCATTAGGCAACTCAAGAGATCACAAACTCTGTTAGATGCTATATAATCCATTTCATCTTTCATGGCACTGTACCATAAATCAGATTTCTTAGAACTCATGGTCTCTGAAAACGTTTCAGGATCATTTTCGGCTTCAACATTGTAGTTAAACTCTTGTAGATACACAATATAGTCACTAGGTATCGCTGATCGCTTTTCTCTAGCAAATCTCCTTAATGTTGGTTTAACATTCTCCTGAGGAGCATGTTGTTCAACGGGCTGTTCAACAGGTTTCTGTATCTGTTGTTGTAACACCCCTAAGTGGGGGTTAACAATTTTTATTAAATAAAATAAAGATTAGAAAATAAATACAAATCGTCAAAGTAATTTGCCCGGGACTTAAATAAAAACTCTTAAATTAAAATAAAGACATAAACAAATAAATAAACCACAGTTTAATGTAGCACCTTAGATTTTAATAATATACAACTGTCATCATCATCATTTCAACCCTCAACAAATCTTAATAATACAGTCACAGAAAATAACAATCGATGCTTACATTATCATGAAGATCATTCGTTGCATTCAAAGCAATCTCAACGTAATATAGCTACATAGCTTCTCCAACTATTTTTCTTGTAGTCACCTCACACTTAGTGAATCTTGAAAAGATGAATATAACAGGGATGAGCGACAACATGCTCAGTAGGGAAAACCATTACTCACCTTAAGGTTTTATTCTTACCACATTAAACCTGCATGGTTAGTTAGTTTTCATCATATACTAGATTATGAGATTTATTATGATTATATTCCGTGGATACCATAGTTATTCATTACCAAGTTTCATACATATACATATATACAATATTTACATTCATCATTATTCCTAGGTATCCACATTACATAAAATATTACTCAACTTATCGAAACCCAAATAGGCGTGCTTGGCCACCCTCCAAACATTCCAAGGGTATTCCGGTGAGGGGACATCAAGCCTCGAGTCCTCACCAAGTCGATTCCTGTACAGTGCGTTCTGGGACTTTCGACCCAAGGAAACGTCATCACCTTCCCCCTATTTACCTTTTAGGGTATTCGTGCCCAATGACGTAACCGCCGCCCGCTTCACGTTTCATCATTTCTCAATGTTTAATCATTACTTAAAGAGTCAATCTTCCTAACCATGCTTCTCAATTTATAACAATATATGTTAATTCCATATGATCCTCGCTAATCAATACTAGGCGAGTTCATGTCATAGTTTCATACGTGATTCTCATATAATAGCAATTCAACATAGATACATATATCTTGTGGTAAAACAATCAATTTAAATTTCATAAAAACCTCACAAAAGATGAGTAATCGAATCCCTACCTTTCAAGCTTCTCAACAATCCTTTAATCTCCGAATTCAATTAATGTAAGCTCCACACACCCTTGATCCTAAGGTGTGCATAAGGACAATTAAAACTAAAGCACAACATGTATCCACATCCATAAATAAATCTATATATTTAGTCTCTAATAAGATTCATAAATCACTTAGGATAGTCTTAGAAAGGTTGCAAGACAATCAGGGATTAGAAGGTGAACAAAGTTGGGTTCACTATCTACAATTAGCACATGGGTTATTGGGTGGTTTACTTAAGGTAGACGGCTGGTATACTGCCACTGGTAGGTTTACTAGTTTCCAACCTGAGAATTGAAAAATTCATAGAAAATAAAGTATAACTCCGATTTAGGCTCATGATAGCTCATTGGAAAGCTTAGGATGTCTACTTTTAAAATATGTAAACCAATTTACAAAATTCATTTTTATCTAATCCCAAAATTTCAAG
>CAMOHE010030949.1:0-14536 GCA_946598075.1 Artocarpus hirsutus
TTCTAAGAAAGGTGGGCAACCATCTAGGTCTGGAATTACTCTTTCTAAGAAAGACTCTCCAAAGTCTAGTGAAGAAAGAGAATACATGAAGAAGGTGCCTTATGCTTCGGCAGTGGGTAGTCTCATGTATGCCATGCTTTGCACACGACCGGATATTTGTTATGCGGTCGGGATTGTAAGTCGATTTCAGGCGGATCCAGGACCAAACCATTGGGTTGTGGTCAAGCATATTTTCAAGTACCTGAGAAGGACTCGAGGGTATATGCTTGTGTATTCGGGTGAGGATTTAACTCCTCTAGGATATACTGACTTGGATTTTCAATCCTGTCTGGATTCTAGGACATCGACTTTGGGTTTTGTGTTTACTCTAGGTGGCAGTGCCATCAGTTGGAGAAGTGTGAAACAAGAATGCACTTCGGATTCAACGATGGAGGCCGAGTATGTGGCAACTAGTGATGCTTCGAAAGAAGCAACATGGCTCCGCAAGTTCCTTGGGGATCTTGAGGTAGTTCCTGGTATGGATAATGTGGTATCACTGTACTGTGATAACAGTGCGGCGGTAGCTAATGCTAAGGAACCAAGATTTCACAAGAAGAGTAAGCATATTGATCGGAAGTATCACGTGATAAAGGACTTCGTCGAGTGCGTGCATGTCACGGTGTGCAAAATCGCGTCAGAGAACAATTTAGCTGATCCATTCATGAAGACACTTACTGGGAGAGTCTTCGAGACGCTTGTGGAAGCTATGGGGATGCGAGATTTGTCATATTTAGTTGTCGAGGTGGTTAGTGTGAACTTCTAGTTATCGAAACTTATTTAGTTGAGTAATCAAATAACACTTGGGTCATAGAATCTAAAGCAACTAATCACGTTTGTGTTTTTCTATAGGTGGTATGAGAAGTCTTCTAAATGAGCACTTCACATTATGGATTGGCGATGGATCCCTAGTGTTAACTGAAGCAGAGGGAGACATCTATCTCTACTTTAATAGTTATAGGATTTTAGTTTTGAGAGATTGTTTTTATGTTCCTAAACTTAAAAGGAATTTAATTTTTACCACTTATTTATTTAAAGACTCTTATTTAGTCTCTTTTAATAATAAAGTTGTGACTCTTAAAAACAAATATTTTATCTATAATGGATGGATGGAAAACAACCTATATTTTATCAAACCTAAGATGGACTTCCTGCTAAACAGTTAGGTTAATAATAAACAACTTAAAACTTCTTACTCTAATAAGACTTATCTTTGACACTTGCAATTAGGTCATATTAGCTTGTATAGGATACAAAGATTGGCAAGGGATGGACCTTTAAGTTAGATAGAGGTGGAATCTATACTATGATGTGAATCTTATTTGGAGAGCAAAATGACCAAAAGACCATTTGGATTTAAGAACAATCACGCCAAGGAGTCCTAGAACTTGTGTATAATGATATTTGTGGTCCCATAAACATCAAGGCACGAGGAGGGTTTTAGTAATTTGTCACTTTTATTGATGATTACTAAAGATCTAGCTATGTTTACCTAATGAATCATAAGAGCAAAACTTTTGGCAAGGTCAAGGAGTTTCAAGCTAAAGCGGAAAAGTAATTAAATAAACCCATAAAGGCACTTCGATCCAATCGAGGTGGAGAATACCTCTCTAATGAATTCTTAGGACACTTATTAGAGAATAGGATTTTATCCCATTTGACTGCACTAAGCACTCCGTAGAACAATGGCATGGCTAAGAGAAGAAATAGAACTTTGTTAGACGTGATTAGGTCTATGATGAGTTATTCTACCTTATCTTTATCCTTTTGGGGATATGCACTACAAGCCACATCTTATCTTTTGAACAATGTGCCTTCAAAATCAATTCCTAAAACTCCTTACGAGTTCTAAATAGGTAGAAAGACAATCTTAAACAATGTTTGCATATGGGGACGTCTTGCTCATGTCATGTACAAGGAAGTGAACAAGTTGAAAGCATGTTTGGAAGTTTAAGTATTTGTAAGATGTCCAAGATGGACTAAAGGATTTCTATAACCCAAAAGATGTTGTGGTCTTGACAAATACAACATTCCTTAGGGAAAGTTACATGAACGACTTTAAGCCCCGTAGTAAAGTGGTACTCGAGGAGTTAGTGAGTGATTCGATCAGTCTGAAGGTTTCGATTGAAACCAATCTAATCAATGTAGAAAAACTAACTGAACAATAAACTAAGGAGCTCCAACATAGTCAGAGGATTGGCCGTCAACCCAAGAGGTATAAGTTTAATGGTGAAACTTACTTGGCTGAACCAGTTGAACATAACTAAGATCCTTACACTTACACAAAGGCTATAGAGGATGTTGATTCAAAGCTCTAGACAGAAGCTATAAACATTGAGATAAATTTTATGGAGACAAACCAAGTCTAGGAACTTGTGGGTCTTCTTGAAGGGTAAAAACCCATAGCGTATAAGTGGATCTACAAGATAAAGAGAGGAATAGATGGGAAAGTCAAAACTTATAAGGCTAGACTGGTAGCAAAGGGAAAGAATCTATTATGAGGAAACCTTTTTGTCTATGGCCATGCTTAAGTCCATCCACATTCTCTTATCCATAGCTACTGCTTTTGATTACGAGATTTGACAAATGAATATCAATACGACCGTTTTGAATGGCTATCTTGATGAGTCCATATATATGGTACTACTAGATGAGTTCATGGCTAAGCGTCAAGAGAGTAAGGTCTATAAGTTGGTAAAGTCAATGTATAGACTTAAGTAGGCTTCTCGTTCTTAGAACATAAGATTTGATCAAGTGATCAAGACTTAGAGGTTCAAACAAAACATAGATGAACCATGTGTTTACAAACACATTATGCATTGGAAGGTGGCTTTTCTACTACTTTATGTACATAACATTTTGCTCATTGACAATGACATTTGGGCATTGTCATTGGTCAAATTATGATTGACCAAGCAGTTTGGTATGAAAGACTTGGGTGAAGTTAATTATGTTTTGGGTTTCCAAATCTTTTGGGATAGGAAGAACAAAATGATAGCTTTATCCCAAGCTGCATACATAGATAATATTCTTGAGAAGTATGCAATGCAGAATTCCAAAAAAGGTAGGCAACCATCTAGGTCTAGACTTACTCTTCCTAGTAAAGACTCTCCAAAGTCTAATGAAGAAAGAGAATACATGAAGAGGTTCCTTATGCTTCGATAGTGGGTAGTCTCATGTATGCTATGCTTTGCACATGACAAGTTATTTGTTATGTAGTCAGGATAGCAAGTCGATTTCAGTCGGATCCAAGACCAAACCATTGGGTTGCGGTCAAGCATATTTTTAAAAACCTAAGAAGGACTAGAGGTTATATGTTAGTGTATTTTGGTTGCACTCTATTAAATCCTTTTCCATTAAACAACCTAGAACAAGCTCTCTAGATTTAATCTAACAGAAGCATTAAGATAAGAAAGATATGTTGATCAAGACAACATTCATACAAGCTTGGATCATTTAACCTAGGTTATGCTTCACATGCAATCATACAAAAACTTGACCATAATCAATGACCACAATTCACTACTAATGATTAGAATGTTAGAGGTGGTTCCCTAACATTCGAAATGACCTATGTTCGCCTCTGGAGCACAATTCTGGAAAAGCAAAGGAGCCCAAAATGTTTATTTCCTTAGCCACGGTCACTAGGTCTCCTCCCTCTGATATATAAAGATAATTTAGATCCTACATTAGAGTTAGCTTTGATTCTAGCCATGATGGAGATAGTTTGTACCCTTCGAACCCAGTCGTCCATCAACCATTGACTACTTGTCCCACCATCTTTGCTTATGTTAGTTCCTTCATTATTATGTTTTGTGTTTTCTTTAGTTTGAAACAAGTTTTCTTGGTCATTTGGCAATGAAGTATGCCTTAGAAACTATTTTCTTCTACTCATTTTGGGCTTAATCGTCCCCAACACCCTATTAGAGGTCCTGTTGAAGATATTTTGTCTAGACTTACTACTTGCTCCAGCCATGTCAACATAGACACCATCAAATCGGGAGCCCACGCATATGCTACCACGACGTGTTACATCATGTAGATCTATAGATCCCAACAATAGGTATTCATTTTGTGCTCTTATTTTACTTGCACATGCTGATAGTCATTGGAAATCTTCAAAACAACTATACTCTATAAAATTTATAAAATTTTCCTTGTATATAGTGGGTAGTAGTGTACTATTATAAGAGGCCGCTTCAATATATTTTCATCTAAAGGTTTTCCTCTACAAAAGTGACATAGATGTCATATCTAAACCCCCTTGTTCAAAGTGGTCTTTCTATACCATTCAACAATGGTGAAACTTTGATAGGTTTCTCTCCAAATTAAATCTTTTAGTTTGTACAAGTCCTTAGTTCTCTAATCAGGTGTCCATATGGGACTATACTTTCAATTAAGTACTTCAATTCAACCACTTAATTTATTCCTGGATTGCCTTTCGCTTAGCCATTTTCATCAAAGTTAACTTTAATTATTTTCTGTTTGCTAAACTATGGACTTTTTCCATTAAATTTGCTCTCCATTCACTATGATTTTGGGACCAAATATGGTTATTCTTTTGGGTTTTGCCTTCTTTTTTCCTTTAAACATCAGAATGAAAATGACACATTTTCTTCATTGCCCTTTTGTGACATTTTTACATAATCTAAATCAAATCCTCGTCCAAAATGTTTCTATATGCAAACAACAATCACTTACACCAAATTAATATAAACAACAATCACTAAACCAAATCAATACAGTAAATAACATAGACCAAAACTAATTAGCATACCAAGCAACAAATCTAATAAACAAAACTAATCAACAAATGTTAACATAACAAACATAGAAACTAATGCAATACTAAGCAATAAATGTTCTAAAGATAACCTTTTATTCTTTGATGTGGATAAATTACTTAATTTAAAAGTAAATTTATTAAATTAAAAGATAGTTTGGCCATATGAAATCTCTCAACATATTACTGCCACAAAACTTGCCTCTCAAGCCTTTTAGAATCTATTCAATCTTAATAAATCTTCAATCAACTTTTCCCTAGTAAATAATCCTTAGAAAAACATATTCTCTTTGCTACAAATAAAAAAAAAAAAAAGACGATCTACCTCCATGGCAAAATAGACCACCAAAAGATTTTCTCAAAATCTGAAACCAATAGAGAAAAATTCAAAATTATATATTTCTAGTGCCCAAAGAAAGCACCTTAAGAGTAGAACAAACCCACAAAAAATAAAAACCTTTAAGAAGAACTAAAAAGAATCAATGACAAAATTTTGCTTCATAATACCAACATAAAATCAAAATAAAAAGCTTATAATGCATCGACATAGTGAATCACCATGCAAAATAAGCTCAAATCTAGTGTTCCAAAACATTTCAGAAATGTGTAAAAATGCAAGGGCTAAAACTCTTTGAGAATCAAGCATACCTCTATGATTGTGAAACTTCAATGTGGAGTTAGTGGCGGCATCAAGATGGGTTAGGTTGGGGCAAAGATGAGATGATAAAAAAGCATTCGTGGCGATGGAGACGAGACACAACAATAGACGGCGAGCAGCAGAGGTCGAGGTCAACATTTGATGGGGGCTCGGCAAACAACAATGATGTGATGACCCTCTCTACGTAGCCGTCACTTAACTTAAACATGGTCGTAAACTTTAACATACTTAAGAATAAAGTACAAAAATTTTAGAATAATTTTTTTTTTAATTTCTTAGAATGGATTCTTGCTATCGAGTCCTTGACATAAAGCTTTAAAGGAAGTATTAATTGTTTTCCAAAACTTAGCAATAAATGAATTCTTGATAATAAAGAATTCTCAACGTGTAACTTTGAAAGATATAATAATCATTTCTTAAAACTTAATTTCGTAAACCGAATATAATAACATAAATTTATCAACATGATGATAGCGTAATAATAATAATTACGTTTTAACATCACCATAATTTCCAAAAGCATGATCCTTTACATAACTCATAGCATTTATTTCTTGAAACATAACTATAGTAATTTCCTTAGACTTTTCTTTTTAAACATAAGGATGCTTGTTTAGCAACTATTACTTTAAGGACATTTCTCAATTTAAATAAAACTATTTTCAAAACAATTTTAAATTAAATATTAAAATAAATTCCCATTTAAATGCTCTTTAAAACTTTCTTAAAAATCATTTATATAATTTACTTATAACTTAACATCTTAAACATAACATATTGATATCTTAAAACTTAATCTTTTCAGAACTTATCATAATAATAATAATTACTTGAAACTCGTATACTTAACCGATATAATAATAATAATTTTCGAAGTATAGTCATCTAGACTTTCATAAAAGTAAATTCCTAAAAACATATTCATAAAATCGTTACTTATTTTGGCATAAAACTTATATAATCATTTTCTTATTATAAATGATCATATAATATTCTCACTTGAAAACTTCACACATTTGTTGCATCAAGCCTTCTTAAATTAGCCAAAACATAATTTCTTTTAACTTAATCTTTGAAGTTTAAGATGCTAATTTCTTAAAGCTTCTCTTTTAAACTTTCATAATAATTTCATAAAAACATATCCATAAAATTCATTTCTTAACATAACGTAAAACTCTAATAATCATTTTTAATTCTAAATAAATTTATAATTTTCTTACTTAAAAAGTTCGTGTATTGTTGCATTGTCTATTGCAACATTCTTAAACTTTAAAATCCTCTGAACCCAGGTTGTGTAAACACGAGCTCAGTTTTAAAGCATAATTATGTAACTTATTTACTTATTCATATGCACATAAATTTTCGTAAGATGTGAACATATGAAATTTTGTAAAATAAAACATGCATAAATTCGTAAAATAAAAATGTGGAAATATTACATTGTGTGAGCGGTATCCATTCCCATCTTCACCATTCGTCTGCCGCTCACCACTGCCCATCAAGTGCCGCTGGCAGGTTTTCTTACCTACAGCATGAACATACTTAAATGAGCTTTCGCTCAAGAAGTAGGAAATTAGTCTTGCAAAACATAATTAAAAACCATTTTTATAAAAATATGCATGAGCAGTTTATGCTTGCTTATCAACTTGAATTATGCTTAATTATTTAAGCTGTACCTTACCTTCTTACTTTGGGTCCGGTGATCGTACCAATCGCGCATGAGTCTTGGGAAGTTAGGGTTCGCTAGGTCCCAACGACACCAAGATTATTCATTTCTTTAACATGGAACCTCCTTGTGGGTCTGGAGGTTGGTACGACACCCTTAACTTGTCATATAAGTTTTACTTGCATTATTGTGTGTATGCAGTATGACTTATCACTACATGACATCACAATCTCATAGTTCTTGAATCTTAAATCATGATCATGCTTGACTTCAAGGTGATCAAACAATATAATTTAAATATTGCATACATCAAACATTAATCATCACATCATCATCATGGCATTTCATATCATGTCATAACACAACATATCACATCATAACATATAACAGTGTAATAAATCACTAATCATGTATTTTCATAATTTTTATGAAAATATTTAAAATTAATTTATTTTTCAACTATTCATACTGTAGGCGAGATTCCTACTTACTTGGACTCCGAACTAAGCGGGTCCAGTAGCATCTCGCTGTATCTACAGTCTACGCAGCATCCTCAATAGTGCTTCTCGAGCTGTCGTGGATGGCTAGGAATACTCCATGGAGATTTATTACTGCTAAAAACATCATTTTGGACTCCGTTACTGCAGTTTGGGTCGCCTCGATCCACGTATAGTCAGTACCAAATGATTTTTACCGAAGTAGAATTTGCTCGAATAGAGGTCACCATCGAGTAAAGAAAATCAAAACGAGTCAGGAAGCAGTCTCGGATCTTCGATCAGAGGTCTGAATCACAAAATCCCAAAGTAACGGTTGATCGGCCGTTAACCAGCGTTGACCGGCCGTTGAACGCCTTTCATCGACGTTGACTGACGGCAATTGGTCTCTGTTGATGGTTGGGCTCGGGCCTACCCCCCTTAATTTGACCCTTCTGAGTTAAATGGCGTTATCAATTTTGTCCAATTCGGCCTCTAACATAGCAAATTGAAGCTCCAAGTGGGCGGCAAAAATGGAGACTCCGATCTCCTATCTCCGACGAAGCTACTACACAATTGAGTTAGGGCTTTCCTTCCCTGACATCCTCTGAGTATTTCCCCCTTGGTGGCATGGCTCAACTTGGCATGGAATGGCGGCTCCAAACCCACCACGGTGGTGCACAACTGTGGAGGCCGTTCACCATCTTCCCGTGGGTGGCGCATGAAATTGGTTGGGGGAAAATCTTCCCCATCCCCTTCTGACCATAACCCAGCCTCCAATTTGACTTAAGACGACGGGATGGCCAAAATTACAAACTCACGGTGGCTCCAAGGCGACGGCTATGGTGCTCCGACGTACGGCCAAGCAAGGCTGCAATTGGGTGGGGGGTCTTGCTCACTGGGACATTCTGATTCTTTTAGTCTGGGCGGTGTTGATCAACGACGTCAGCAACTGTAAGATCGGATGTTAGCATGGTGGCAGAAAGGGGGCTGCTCCGATGAAGCTCCTCTGGCCAAAATCATACTATAATTTAGGTGCCATCCTCTTCGTCTCTTTGTTCTGAGTCCGTTGACACCAAGATCATGTCGATTGAAGCTTGGACGAAGGAAAAATCACGTCAAAAAGATAGTGTTTTTCGTCAGCTTCAACCGACACATGTGGCTTCCTCCGGTGATGTTTTGGGTGGCATGGCACACTAGTGGAACCAGCTCAATGAGAGCTTTCCAATGGTATGGGTGGTGTCAAAAATGGAGGTCGAATCTTGGACTGTGTTTGAGGAGAGAGAGAGACAAAGTAGAGAGAGAAAGGGACAAGCTGATCTGATTGGTCAGTTTTTTTTTTTAATTTATAGACCATTTTGAATCTACACAGTCTAAACTGTGTTGTGTCAGGCAGATCAAATTTGATCCGTAAATTTAAATTTTCTATAAATATAATTATACTTTTAAAAACTGTGATTTATTTGCACTTTAAAGATAATCACATAAATTTTCAATTCTCTGATTGTATTATTGCGTTACTGCAATATTCATTTTGACATAAAAATCATTTTCATAATTTTATCCATACTATATGCATTTTTGTGACTTAATTTTAGAACAATAAACTTTAAATACATTTATCTTTAAAATCGATGATTAATCATTTTCACAACTATATACATATATATATATGTATATATGTATATGAATTCTCAGAAAGATATTATGCATTTAAAACTGTGCTCAATATAACTATTTTATTAATATTTATTTATTTATCTATTTATTTACTATTATTTTCAACTTTTAAAAACTTTAAAATTTATAACATATTCTTTTCATTAAAAATTTTCATATTGTAAACTTCAAGTTTCATTTTAAAAACAATAGTTGTAATTTGTAAAAGTTTTGTAAATTAAATTGACTATCAAAAGTCAATTTAATTTAAAATTTCAAACATAGCACAATTTTGTGCTTCACGGATATAATCCAAACTATGTCTCGTAAAGAGCTATTTACAGATTTACTTCTTACCAATGGATTAGTGTTTATAGATTCTATCAATGCTCTTCTTCCTTTTCTCATTCACTACTATTTTGACAACTGATATTATTATTATTGTCATTATTATTACAACAATAATAATAACCTTATGTAATTATTAATGTGTATAGTAACTAACTATGCATATTTAAAACGTTGAAATTCTTGCATCCTTGAACTTGGTGCTCACCATTTTTAATTTATGGTATGGAGCTCATGATCACTATTGATCTAGGTTTCTTTTACTGAACTGATATCACATAGAAATTTCCACATAATCTTAGTAAGTTGGAAATTCTACTTTTGCCAATAACATCATCTTTTTGGCTCATGCATAAAATTAATAAATCATAAAATTTTGGTTTAGCACATTAAATAATTATTTTTAATTATTTTAATGTACTATCATAATATTACATTGTTACATGTTTCATAAATAAAGCACATAAATTTGTGCATTCATACATTATTTATTTCTAAGGTCTTACGGCTATTAAGACCTTCAAATTTACGTGTTAATGAATGCTAAGTTTGTATTTTCTTACGCTCTTAGCTGAGTAATAAGGGAAAAATCCTTAATTAATCATAGTTATCAATTTTTGAACTTTTCAGGTCATTATAATTGAAGGCAAAGTAGGCAAGGTTAGAGTGAAAGTGGGAGGGTTTTAATGCAAGAATTTTGATAGAGAGTGGGTACCTACAATGTACAGATGGAAAAATACCATGTATTGACCTAGCCTTATATGACATGCTTTAGAAAAACCATCATTTTCTACTCATTTTATGTGATAGTTAAAAAAAAAAAAAGCTATCGTGTTATATGATTTTGACAGAAGTGGCAAAACGAGGTTGTATTGGCTAGCCTTACATGGCTTAAAAAGAGACCTTTGTCTTATACATTCTTTAAACAATGATTTTCTACCCAATCCGTCGTGTTATGTAATTTTTTAAATTTTCTGTGATAGTTTAAAATGCAAAAAGTTGGTCAAAAATGCTTTCTTTAACGTTTTTTCTTATTGTCCCCCATGAGTGGCCAAAGCCATGTTTTATCTATTCAATAGCCCAAAATTCAATATCTATGGGTAATCATAAAAAATATATTAAAAAACAAAATATATTTCAAAAATACAAATTCAACAACATATCTAACTAATGAGTGAAATAAAATGACATAAATTAGTTTACAAATTCTTAGTTTTTCCTTTTTTTTTTTCTTTTATTCCTCAACATATGTCCATGCGACTATTAAAATAGGTGCCCTTAGGATTAATGATGTAATAGCCTTTGAGACATTTAATCAATAAAGAATTGTTTGTTTCATACATTAAATGTTGTCCACTTTATGTTTATTTATGGTGAATGTATGATAAGCAAACAAAATTCTTAGACTATCAATATAAACCTTTAAGATCATGCATATGATTGATAAATTATGTAGAAGACATGAATCTTAAGATGATATTCTAAATAATAAAAGGTCCACAATCGAGGGAATAAAGTTGGACGTTTTATTCATATTAAGATTATTATGCTGTCTACACCCCTAATGAGAGATGGTTTGTCTTCGTCATCGGATTGCGACTCTACTTGTAGAGAGATTGGTATATTGTTATTAGTGGTAATATATTAGATCGGGACTAAAAATGAATTGATTTAATTAATAATTCCATTTGAATGAAATTGGCCATTCACATGTGCAACCGTATGGTATACTATTTGCATTGGTTATGAATAGTAAGTGTTCCAATGGTAAGATAATAAAACATAAGATAAATACAATCAAGAAGATAAAACAAAATTTATCCTTAAGCCGATTATGGACATCCTATGGGGATGTTACATGTGATAATATGTCATGGACAGTTAACTTATTGGAGTTTCATAATTTGTATTTAATTTAAAAGTACAACTTTAAGCTTTTAGTGGAATAGCTTTAAAGTTGATAATTATAAAATATTTATCAAGGATATGTTATTTTATAATTATGAGAGCTTTATATATATATATATATATCCATCAGGTCCCCTTTGCTAACTCACATATTTTCCTTTAACGATAAAGCGTAGTTTTTCAACAAATCGGGAGCTTATATTAATTCTTAGATTGGCTTAAAATTTGGTTGATTGGATTTTATTCATTCATGTTAGTTTATTAGTTGAATTAATTCAAAATAAATATGTTAAAATATTTAAAGATGTTTTTTTAATATGAGAATATTTGTATATAATTGTTTTAATCAGATAACTTATGTATTGGGTTATTTGGATTAAAATTGAGGCTCTATGAATGATACCTGAGTCAAATAAAGTAGTAATTATCTAATCAATTCAAACAAAAGAATCGAGTAGATCTTAGAAGCTAGAAAAGCAATGCCTGCCATTTTTCTTTAATGTTAAAACAAGGAATTTAACAAGTTAATATAATGATTATTTTATTTTATGAAATTTAGATTAAGTAACTAATGTTTTTATCTAGTTATGTTATAGGCGATGGCCATGAGCGATTAATTTGCTTGGGATGTTCACGTCAAAAAGAAAATGATAATATGCATAAAGTATTTATTTTTTTTAAGTTTCTACATACCCTAAATTTATATTCTTGATGATGCCCTAGAGTTAAATTATTGTTGATGACATGAATTGTATTGCATATTTTCTCATATTTATAACATTTATGATGTCAAAATGGCTATATGTTGCATAACCACGTGTTGGCACACTTTAGACCATACTGCCTTGATTTTTGTTGCTTTCGCACTGAGCATGGAAATAGAAGAGAAGCAGCCTCCAATAGGAGGGGAGCTATAGAGCCATGGAGGAGACTAGAATAACCCATTTTTTTAGGACTATAGATGCTAAAGAGAGTTTCCCATGAAACAAAAATGGAGAAAAAGAAGAAAAAAAATATAAGTAAATGAATAGTTTTGTTTTTATTTTAGTTTTAGGATTTAATTTTTAGTTTTAATTTTAGATTTTATTTTTCTTTTGAGACACCATTGAAGGGCATTTGTGAAGCTACAAAGAGGAACAAGAAGAAGATTGAGGAGGAGAGAAATTTGGAGTTTGTGACACCTCCATTTGATGATTTCTTCTCCATTTTTATTTTCCAAATCTTTGTATATTTTAGAATGCTTGAATATTGGTGTTGGTTTTTTTTTTTTTTTTTGTTAATTTTAGTTTTATTTGCATTAACACATTAGTTTTGTTTTATAGGGTTCTAATGGATCCTATTTATGGATTTTGCTTTATTTTTATTATTGATCATCGGTCTGGCCATTCATTAGATATTGTTGTTGGACTAAATTGAAATTGGAAAATAGATTTTTAGTCTTGATCAATGTAATGGCCTTACCTATGTAGCCATTTCTTAATTGCATAATCGTATTCCTAATTCTAATTTATTATAATATACTAAATTTGCGGAACAACTTTTTTTTACATGATACTAATTAGTTAAATTAATTTCTTTGAAACAATTCCTTAATTATAATAGATTTTTTTAAATATTTCTAAAACTAATTATTACTATAGTTAACTAGTTTAAAACCTTTATTTATATATGTTGCAACATAAAAATCTTACACTAATTTAGAGAAAGGCTATATAGTTACAACCTTAGTTTCAAACTATACATGCGTGAAACTATTTATACATATATACATGCTCATTTTAAAGCTATTGTGGAAGGAACATTAGTAAGCGATATTCATACCAATCTCCACCATCTGTCCACCACTCGCCATTGTCTAGCATAAGCTGTTAATAGGTTACTTACCTCCAGCATAAAAACATCTAAGTGAGCTTTTGTTCTGTAAGTAGGAAACATTTACTCGCAAAACAAGCTTAAAACATTGATATAACGATACATGGATTAAGCTTCTTTATGAAGAAGTTCTATAGGTCTAGTTTTTTTACTTAATGAGCTCTTATGTGTACGTATCAGTTGTAACGACCCGAAATTTTAATGCACTGGAATTTGCATTAAATTAAGGATTATACTAAGATGAAAGTGCAAATTAAGGAAGAATATCGTATAATAACATGGAAATTATACGGTATCGGAATGATACAGTATAAGGAAAATACACTGATGAAATTATACAGTATGAAAATTACACTGTAAAAGTAATGTAGTGTAAAAATTAGACTGCTGTAAAGTCACACAGTACAGAATTAGACTGTGTAAAA
This sequence comes from Artocarpus hirsutus, assembly GCA_946598075.1. Classification (NCBI taxonomy): domain Eukaryota; kingdom Viridiplantae; phylum Streptophyta; class Magnoliopsida; order Rosales; family Moraceae; genus Artocarpus; species Artocarpus hirsutus. The sequence goes on from CAMOHE010030949.1 coordinate 13,829, forward strand.
AGTGTTTTTCACACTTTTTCTTATAAAAGCAAAAAGAGAAAAAAAAAGAAAAAAAAAGGGAAAATTCGAGATAAACTCGGGACTTTCTCTCTCTTCTTTCTCTCTCTAGTTTCTCTCTCCTCACACAAAAGTGACTTTGAGATTTTGAGCTCCGTTTTCAATACCTCCCACACCGTTGGAAAGATCTCGACGAGCTGAGCTTAACGGTGTGCCGAACAGTCCGAAATGATGTCGGAGGAAGGCCCACGCGTTGGCCAAATTGGCGGTGGAAGCCAAATTTTCCGAGCCGATATCTTCGCCGTCCGACCACCAATCGAGGTGATTTTGGTCTCTATGGACTCAAGGTCAAGAGAGGAGCAAGATGGTACCAAGTTCCCAGCTCAATTCTAGCTGGAACGGCCTCGACGGAGTAGCTCCGTCGCCGCCGTGGCACCACCGCGGGAACCGCCGTTCCCGGCGGCGGTGAGGCACACCGCCTGTGCCAAAACGATCAGAGAGGGACGGTGAGCTGAAGCCCTCGCCCAATTGCATGATTCAGCCGTCGGCAGCCGGAGAACCACCAAGGCCGGAGTCGCCGCCGTGGGGATGATCGGGTTTGCCGTTCCAGGCCGTGTTGGGCCAAATTGAGGGCACGAACACCCTCAGAGCAATGAGAGGAAGTGATTCGGCACCTCAATTGCACGAATCAGCCACGGATGGTCGGAGAAC
>CAMOHE010030951.1:0-12758 GCA_946598075.1 Artocarpus hirsutus
GAATTTTATGGATATGTTTTTATGAAATTATTATGAAAGTTTAAAAGAAAAGCTTTAAGAAATTAGTATCTTAAACTTAAAAGTTTAAGTTATAAGAAATTATGTTTTGGCTAGTTTAAGAAGGCTTGATGCAACAAATGTGCGAAGTTTTCAAGTGAGAAAATTATATGATCATTTATAATAAGAAAATGATTATATAAGTTTTATGCCAAAATAAGTAACGATTTTATGAATATGTTTTTAAGAATTTACTTTTATGAAAGTCTAGATGAATATACTTTGAAAATTATTATTATTATTATGTCGGTTAAGTAAACGAGTTTCAAGTAATTATAGTTATGATAAATTCTAGAAAGATTAATTTTTAAGATATCAATATGTTATTTTTAAGATGTTAAATTATAAGCAAAATATATAAATAATTGTTAAGAAAGTTTTAAAGAGCATTTAAATGGGATTTTATTTTAATATTTAATTTAAAATTGTTTTGAAAATAGTTTTATTTAAATTAAGAAATGTCTTTAAAGTAATAGTTACGAAATAATTATCTTTATGTTCAAAAAGAAAAGTTCAGGCAAATTACTATGGTTATATTTCAAGAAATTAATGCTATGAGTTATATAAAGGATCATGCTTTTGGAAATTATAGTTATGTTAAAACGTAATAATTATTATTACGTTATTACAACATTTGAGAAATTATGTATTATGTTAGGTTTATGCAATTAAGTGTTGAGAAATAATTATTATATCTTTTAAAGTTACATGTTGCGAATTCTTTACCATCAAGAATTCATTTGTTATTAAGTTTTGAAAAAACTGTCATTACTTCCTTTGAGGTTTCATGTCAAATATTCTATAGCAAGAATCAATTTTTAGAAAAAAAAAATTATTCTGAAATTTCTGTACTTTATTCTTAAGTATGTTTAAATTCATGATTACGTTAGGTTAAGTGACGGCCATGTAGTGAGGGTCGTTACATAAAATAATTGCAGTGATATTTTTGTGACTATTTGTCGCTACAATTGAAAATATGACGATAGTATCCTTGCAAAAAAATTATTTGCGACTAGTTTTGAGCGACAACTCGGTGGCGACGATATATCGTGGCAAAAAAAAAGTATTTACAATGATTTTCTATTTTTTGCGACGATTTTTGCCATCGCAACGATCCTTTTTTGTAGTAGTGAATAGTCTTTGAACAATCTTTTTGAATTAAAAACAAAACTTTAACCAAGTAAATCGTAGCTGGTGGCAGTAACATATTTGTTAATTCAGTGACCTTGTTGGTTTTTTTCCTCTTTCTTCAATCTCTGTAAAAAAAAAATTCAAGCATTAAATGGCTATAACTTCTTCATTTTAATTTCGATTGAGACGGTTTTTCTTCGTATGCATTCAGAGCGAAGAAAGGACCAAATCTTTACCCATCTAGCCCATAAAAATATTTTATCTTATTGATGTTTTGTATGAACCCAGTAACAAGTATTCAGTTGCTTTTACATTTTCTTCCTCATCTGCCTCTAAAAACACTCAAGCTTTAAAGTGTCATAACCTTTTCATTTCAACTCTAATTTAGACAATTCTACTTCTTACAAATTCATAACAAAGAGAGGAAAAAAACCCATCCATATAACCTATGAAAATCTATTATTAGTTTTGACATTTTGTAACATTTGTTAGAAAATTCTACTCATAGTGATTAATAGTTTTGGCTTGAATTGTCAAATCTTAAAGTGTGGTTTAAATTACAATCTAAACTGAGATTTGGATATGTAAATAAAAGTATAAATTTAAACAAGAATTAAGATTAGAACTTGTATTTCAATATATATTGAAAACATAAATTAAGAAAGAATGTACGTGAAAGTGAAAAATACGAAATGGGAAAATAAGTTGCATTGTGTCAAATGATTTGAATATTGAGGGTGGGTTGAAATCCAAATTGAGGATGATCATCTAGTTAGCATATCCAAATTCTTGCAATTCAGACTATTTTCATTTGAACAAAAACATTTGAAATGAGTTGATTTGAACTTCGATCTAATCCACATTTGGATACGCAGATAAGTTGCAACTCGAATTGGAAATAAAATCTGAATATGTGCTTAGATCAAGCGTTAAAGATAGTTATTTGAAAAACTTTAATATTTTTGAAAAATCTCACAAAACCTTAATAAAATGCCAGATTTTCATAGGGTATATGGATGTAGATTTGTTTTTCTTTTTGCTCCAAATACATAGAAATAAAAAAATATCTCAATCAGATTTGAAATAAAAAGGTAATGACATTTTGAACTTGAGTTTTTTCAGAGATAGAATTGAAATAAAAAAACAAAAAGTAAAAGAATACATATTACTGGGATTTTACAAAACCTTAAGAAATGACAAATTTTTGTAGGCTACAGGAATAGTAAATCATTCCTCTCTTCACTTTGAATGCATGTGAAGAAAAAAAAAGCCTCAATCAAAGTTAAAATGAAGAAATTGTGACATGTTAAAGCTTTGGTTTTTATTGAGACAGGAGAAGGAGAAAAAATAAAAAACAAAGGAATACATATTACTAACTACTAAGTTAAAATTATATGCCCTTTCAAAAAAAAAAAATTAAATAAACACTATATATGTTACTGTCCTTCAACTACGTCTTACTGTCCGAACGAGAGCCTATTTTGTAGTTGACACAAATAGCATGTCACATCATACACGTGTGCCAATCAAAGCAATATATATTGATCTCAACCGTTAAAGATGAATGAAGGACACTAACGTATTGTAGAAACCGCGTTTGTACATTAATCTAGGTAATAATTTTGGCAGTGTTTCGGTCATGTTTTGCGCGTTCAAAGTCATTGTGTAAACTTTGTCCATATCCTGCAGGTTAAACCAAGCTGCCAGTGCCACGTGCATCGATCCGGACTCAGCGGTCCAATGTCTCCCTTCCAATTTTAAATGTACATTAACTGCACGAAGAAACAGGCGCTAGCCGACTAGAACTACTCCCTATAAAAGACCCACAAAAAAAAAAAAAAAAAAAAAAAAAAAAAAAACTAGCCAAATAATCAAATATTCACAGGTCAATCTTGAGGAGTTATTTTTGGAAGGGTTTTTATTTTTTATTTTTATTTTTTAAGGGAATCTTGACGAGTTATGTTTGTAGTTGTACATTTTTTTTCTTTTTTTTTTTTTCTCCTACTAACTCGATATTAGGGTATGTTTTGTAATGCTTTTTTTAAAATATAATGTTTTCAAAATAAGTAAAAATGATTTTATTTTAAAAAATAAAAATTTTTTAAAAATTATGGCGAAATATTTTAAAAATTTTTATCTAAAAAAATATATAAAAATATTTTCAAAAACTCTTAAAATAATACCTATAACTTTTTGATGTATAAGTTACTTTAAAAAATATTTGGATGATTTATCAAAAGGATTTTGATTAGAGCTTTTCTTTAAACTAAAAAATGTGAATTTTTAAAAAAATTATTTTGAATATATTTTAAAACTTGTATCAAAGTTTTAAAAACACATTATAAACTTTATTTTAATATATTTTATTGCATAGTTTAAACACTTTTTATAAATGGGCTATTATTATTATTATTATTATTATTATTATTATATCAATTTCTATTCTCTCTCATCAAGGATAGAGTTTCTTACTGCAAATACAAATAAATCCTTTGTATCGCTTTGATTTGCTTCTTCTTGAGTTAGCAATTAAGTGTTTTCTTGTTTGTATTCTTGGAATTCCTCTTTCCGTGAAAATGGCCTTGTTTTCTCCTCCTCCTCCTCCTCCTTCTTCTTCTTCTTCTGATTTTGCAATCCCCTCTCTGAAGAAGTATGATGTTTTTCTAAGCTTTACAAGTGAGGACACCGGAGATAAATTTACTAGCCGTCTTCTCGCTTTATTACATCATGAAAATATCACAACATTCTGTGTAGATTATGATGATCTTGAGGGAGAATCTCTTTCCCCGCTTCCTTTATTTTTAAAAGAAATAATCGAGAAATCAACTCTCTCGGTTATCATATTTTCAGAAAAATATGCTTTCTCCCCGCTGCGTTTAGCTGAACTCTCACATATACTAGAATGTAGCAAGAAAACTGGACAGGTTTTACCTATTTTCTATAATGTAGATTTATCAGATGTGCAAGAACAACAAGGTAGTTATGCAGCTGCATTTCGGAAGCACGAAGGTGACTACAACCACTATAATAAGGTGCATGAATGGAGGAATGCTTTGAGACTGGCAGCCAATATACCGAGACGGCACACACGGGGGAGGTAATTGTGTTTCATAGTTTGAAATTTTAACATGCTTAGTTACGTACCATGAATGAAAAAGGAATGGATATAATTTCCAATCCTACCTATTCTTGTGTTTATTACAAAATCATGAATGCTATTTTAATATTGACAAAGAAAAATCTAATCATAAACCACAAAATTAATTTTACAGCCTTACTAAACCTTAATATAGTAAAATTAGGAAACACTAAAGAGCAATCCACTTCCTCATCGGGTATATAAACACTTATTATTTCTCTCCTTTGCTTTTTCACATTACAGCCAATAAGAATTGTAGACATGCACTTAGTTACGTTGAACCACCTAATGCTTATTTATTAGATACATGTAGACATGCAATAAGATGTGCTATATTTAGATACTTCTTAATCAGTCTCTTCATCATTAGTTTATCTTTTTCTTCTTCTACTACTAGCTGAGGAGCATGCATGTGTGGAATAATTTTGTAAGTTCTATCTGCATATTGACTCTTGATTATGTCATTGTTTTCTAATTTATTTAGCAATATATCTTAGTTTGTTGTTGTTGATACACAATTTATACTAACATAGTTATGCAATCACTTTTAAAATAATAAGGATTACACACACAGAGTTAAGTTAGGAAACATCCAAAAAAAAATATTTTAATTAGAGCAAGTAACAAAAAAAGTATTTCAAAAAATTTATAAAATAATTAAATTGTTGAGGAGATTTTGACAAAAAGGAAAAAAGAAAGTAAAAATTAAGCAAGGAGACAACATAATAGAAAAAAAAATAGAGAAAAGGTACTTATGAGAAAATAATACTCGAAAGGATTAGACGATTTGTTTTGGGAAAAATACATATTTGAGGAAAAAAATTAGTGTGGCAATTAGGAAAAAAAATAAAAGGATCTCTGTTGATATAATAAGAATTACAATAAATAAAGCAGGAACACATTTGAAAGGGGAAATATTTCGACAAGAGCAAGTGAGGGAAAAAAAAGCATTTCAAAAAAGAATATATAAAAGTGAAACTATAGAGCCGCCTTTGAAAATAAAAAAAAAATTGAAATGAAAACATAGAAAAATTAAGTATTTATATATGTGGAAGAACTTATATTAATAGGGTAAAGCAAGAAAGAGAAAGGATTTAAAAATTAAAGTGTTGACGATCGTTGGCAAACGCAAAAACAAAAACAAAAAAGAAAAAAAAAAGAAAAAATAATTTAGAAGAAGAAAGAAAATCAAAGCAAAAAAAAAAAAAAAAAAGAAAGAAAAGCGTGAGTAAAACGGACGAATGTGGAAGGGAATAAATGAACTTTGACTCTTCCATATGTATAGATGTTTCAATCAAAACACACATTTTGACTTAATTCACTTATGTATAGATAAAGAGAACATGTATGAAGAAAAGTAATTTAGTAGACAAATTAGTGGGTACATGCAAGTATATACGGTTGTAAGCAATAAAGTGAGAGCAACAGTGTCGATTTTGATAAAGATTGATCACTCGGTTTTTTCTTTTTATTGCAGTTTAAGAACTCACAATTTTATCTAGGAAATCGAGATTTATAGGTGTTTGGTCAGTGGTTATAACCGTTGGTTAGAACTGTTTTTATTGAAGCATGTGAGAGCTTATACTGTAGCGATTTTTTTATTGTTACTGTAGCGTGTGAGAGCTTTACATGGTTTATAACCGCAAAAGTGGTTCAAACCATGGTTAGGACCAACTTGCCAAACAGGCTATTAATAAGCAACTTTAGTTAAAAGGCAAGAGATTATAAAAACAAAAATTAAAATATTAACAATGAACTAAGAGAAGCCTCCAAATAAAATAAGAAACCAATTATACAAGAACCTAGATTGACTACTTCACCTAGTCTTCATCATGTCTCTTCATTTACATAGATTATTACATATTAACTTACCCAATTTACTAAAGAAGAATTCTAATGAATTGTAATTTTCCTCTTCCAAGTACTCAATTGAGATATGCTTAACAGAATTATTAAGAACTCATTAAGGTTAAATTCTATTAAATGGTCACAAATAGAGTTATAAGTCTCCCAACTCTATATTTTCCTAGGTTGTATTTCCCAAACCAGTGTTTAGAATCCTCCTCTCCCATGTACTAATTCCAAATATTAAACAACTGATTGGTGATTAAGCAATTAGAGGCATTAAGAACAAAGAAAACACGAATAAATCAAAAGTATATTGAATTGTAATAATCATAGGCAAATATCCAAATGAGAATCTAACTAGGCTACGTAGCTCTCTAGACAAACAATCTAGCTCATCATGGTCTCAATGAAATCCAAATCAAAAACATAAATTCCATTGCAATTGTCAAAGAAAATCAAAAAAGAAAAAGAAGTAGAAATAAACTAATTGATCAATGCTTCAATAAATCTCAACTCCTCCGCCTCTCTTGAAATCCTCCAATTGGCTGCTATGGAACCTTAAAATCAATTACCAAAAGTTTTCAACAAAAACCTTAAGAATACATCTTAAATTTTAAGATTACAATGGAAAAAAAAAATGAAAGAGTAATCAAAATTAAGGATAAGACTACAAGAGCGCAAAAATAAAAAAATAACAATAAAGATACAATGTTGAATTGAAAAAAATGCGCAATCATGTACCTAAATTTCGTGCAACCACATAATCTAACGATGTTTATGGACAGGAGAAAAGTTTTTCTTCTCTTTCAACCAAAAGGATGCCCTTTTTGCCGTTGAAAAGTGACTCCCTCTTGTTGTTGTTGTTGTTGTTATTTTCCTGCTTTCTGGTAGCTTTGCCTAATTTTGGAGGGTTATGTGATAGGCTTATGTGATGTGATAGGCTTGAGAGGCGATAAGACACTCTTTCTTGCTTGTTTTTTTTCTCTTGATAGCCTGTCTCTCTCTCTCTCTCTCTTTCCACACAATTGTTATGTGATTTCTATTTTTTGTTCTTTATCCATTTTGATTTATTTATTTGTTTCTTTAATATGAATTTGTCCGAATTTGTAAATTCGTTTGCGGCACAATAATACAAGCGCAGAAAATCATTTTAATACATATATATTAGAGAATATTAAAATTAAATAATTTTTTTCAATCTTATTAATGTCTTTATTTCCCCCGCTTTTATGTGTTAAAAGAAACAATACCTTGGAGTCTTTTTCTTACCGGAACAACGGCAAAGAATTTCAAAATAGAAGTAAAGAAAACTAATCACCAGAGCCAATTTTGAACTTCTAAAGACCATTGATATCCATAAAAAATATGAACTTATTCTTTAGAAGAAAGGAATTGTAAAGCTTATATATAAAAGAAAAATGGAGATTTTCTTTAGTGAATTTAAGGAGTCCTAACACTCATCTAAATCCAACTCAATTGAAAATTTTTAATAAATATGAGATTCCTAATTATTTAATTAGAATATTGGCTGCTATAAATTATGCACACGTGTAATTCTTCCAATTATATAATTGATCCCTCAATTGAGTTGGCTAAGACTTTAAAGTCCAACATGTCTCACTGCATATAGTGGGCACAAAAACATTTACATTCACTATGAGAAATAGAATAATTGTCACCAAAAGTTTGAAAAAAATTACAATACGTGTCCAAATTATTGTTATGAAATTAAAATCCAACACAATATTTAAAATATCTTAAAAATGTCTTTAATGATACAGTAATTATCTTAATAATATTACATATTGTACTATAAAATTACATATAAATAATTTTAATGATATTATTATGAGACATTTGTAAAAATCTTATAAATTAGAGTCATATTTCAATTCAATAAACGTAATTAAGCTAATTGTCTCATTAACCTTTTAAATTGTCACAAAAATGCCTAGAAGTGCACTAGAGCGGCTTCTAGCACTAGTACAAATATGTAATTTCGTCAAAAGCAATGACAACAGCTGACTAAATCATCATCTTATTAAAAGTCGTTAAATATTTTGCAGTTTTAAGAACGGGCTTTAATCGTCGTTGTATGCCTTACCATGTAGCCACAAGGTGCAAAAGGATGGGCCTAGTCGATTTTTTTTTTTTTTCTTTTTTGGTAAACCCACGTTTAATGTTGATACTTAATGATGGTTTTGCGAGGAAACCATCGTTAAAAGTGGTGCGGACACATAAAATAAATAAATAAATAAAATAAAGTGTTATTCAAGCTGTTCTCCACTGGTCTAATAATAGTACACATTTATAAATAACGATTTATAAACTAATAAAAAAAAATTTAATTTAAGTCAAATATCTACACAAGAAACACACATTAATTAAATTGGCGTTAATAAAAAAAAACTTCCAATATCACACTTACCATTTCTGATATTGTAGTCTTCTTGGCTGCAAAATCCCACATTAAGAGCAAACACATTTTAAAAGAAAATTTCGACCATTAATTAATAGGGTTGCCAAGACAGGTCAACCGCCTAACTTTTCATATCTAGCTATCGTACTCGTTCTTTGTTATTAGCTGCGCTGTTCATACTTACTAGCTAACTCTCATTTTTTGCATTTACGTGATAGATCTGAGAACGAAATAGTTGAGATCATCGTTCAAGATGTCCAAAGGAAACTAAAACGTCCATTTCCAAGTGATGGTTTGAAGGGCCTACTCACAATTGAAGAATGTATTGAAGAGATTGAAGAGCTATTGCACATTGGTTCGCATGATATTCGCGTAATAGGAATTTTGGAGGAGACTGGTGCAGAGATGACTACTCTTGCTAATGCCGTATATAACCGCCTCTTTTTTCAATTTGAAGATTGCTGCTTTCTTGCAAATGTTGGAGAAGAATCAAAGAAAAATAGAGTAATTTCCTTGAAAAGAAAGCTCCTTGCTGAACTATTTAACGAAAAAGATCCGCGTTTACACGGTCTGTGTTCAAGATCAACATCTGTAAATGAGAAGCATCGGAGCAGAAGAGTCCTTCTTGTTCTTGATGATGTTGATGATCTAAACCAGTTTCAACATTTAGTCAGAGAGCACTATAATCGGTTTAGTGTTGGAAGTAGAATCATTGTAACAACTAGATTTCCACAACTGCTTCACAATATGAGAGCTGTTTTAGCTGGAGTATATCACCTTCGTGATCGGTTCAATTGGAATGCTTTTGGAAATGACGACATTCAAACTAATGAATTGGCGACTCGCTATGGTGGACTAGATAACAGAGTAAAGGAAATATTTCTTGATATTGCATGTTTCTTCCAAAGTCGAAGATATGCTGAAAAAATCATGGATGATCTCATTGCTAAGCATCTCACAACTATCAATCATGACAAGCAGCTTTGGATGGACGATACGGTACAACAGTTGGGTTGGAAAATTATACGCCAACGATCCAGACAGCTTGGAAATTGCAGTAGGTTGTCCCTAGATAGCCATTTCCTCCTGAAAAATAATCAAGTAAGTAATGTACGCATTTGATTTTCTTTTTTATGCACATGAACCTTATAAAGAAAAGGGGACGTAGGAAAGTCATCTCTAATATAAACTTATATTCTTATTGGAAAAAAAAAATGAATTGTCTTTATACGTTGGTCTTGGCATTTTAATAATCTCTACCCTATATATGTTTATTTAAATGTTTTTTTAATAATGTCAGGGGGCTGTACGCGTCGAAGGCATATTTCTAGATACATCTCAGATATTCTGTAGAAAGCTTGAATTGCACCCTGTGGTATTTCAAAATATGAATAATCTGAGATTGCTTAAAATTCAACATGGTGATCCTAACAATATATGTATCAGAAAGCACAAGATCCATCTTCCGAAAGGTCTTCATTCCCTTCCTTGTACACTTGCATATCTCCACTGGGATGAATATCCTTTAGAATCTTTGCCGCCAAATTTTAGTCCCAAGAATCTTGTGATACTTATCATCCGCAATAGCCATATTAAGCAACTTTGGAGAGGAAACAAGGTACTGTTTTTAACTTCTGTGGCACTTAAACTAGTGTTTAACAAGGTTATTCTCTGCTTATGTTTAATTTTAACCATTTTACAGAGTGCACCAAAACTGAATGTGCTGGACCTTAGCTACTCCAAGAAATTATCTGAAATCCCAGATTTCTTCTATCAAGCTCCATATATTGAGAGTATAAATCTTCAATTTTGCACAAGTTTGTCTCAAGTTCCATCGACTTTTCAACAACTTAACATGCTCAAAATTCTCAATCTGAGAGGAGTCTCATGTATTAAGGAGTTTCCGTCAATGCTTCCGAAGCATATAAGATCTTTAGATTTGAGTTGCACATTAATTCAAGAAGTGCCCTCATCAATTGAATATCTCCGTGATCTCGAAACACTTGATTTGGAAAATTGCAAAGGCCTTGTGACTCTCACTGACTCCATCCATAGGTTGAAATGTCTCAAGCGTATTAATATCTTCGGTTCCTCAAAATTGAAAAACTTCCCAACAATTAAAGAGCGCATGGAAAGCTTAAAAGATCTGAAGCTAGATGGGACAGCGATTACAGGATTACCTTGGTCGATTAAAAATCTTATTGGCCTTGAAAGATTGAGCCTGAAAATGTGTGAACACCTTGAGTTCCTGCCTCAAAGCATCTCTGAGTTGAGCTCCCTTAAGGAACTCAGCATATGCTGCTGTCAAAGACTCAAGAATTTACCGAAGCTTCCATTGTATCTAGAAAACTTGAGTGCAGAAAACTGCACATCTCTGCGAGCAGTAGTATGGCCAAGCATTGCACGCATACAAGAGTGGAATGATTCCTTTCAGTATCGAGGTGGGAGATTTAATTTTATGAATTGCCTGAGGCTGCCTGAGAGTGCTAAAACTGATTTAATAGCTGAAGCGCAAATTAGAATGTTGCATATGGCAACTTTATCCTCAAAAGAAAACGAGGTATACCTCTCTAGTTTACAAATTTATAGATTAGGGTTGACTTTACTTCACATGAAAGCATAAAAAGGGGAGAATTTTCCACAATTATTCATATGTTTTAACTATGTGGCCTTGTACAATATAAGGATTGACGAAAAGTAATACCAATCCTAGCATCCCTGAATTTTAATTAACAGGAATGAATGACGAATGTACTAAAATCTCCTTGATAAGCTTACATATTATAATCAAACGATTTTAGCAAAAACAAGGAAGGAAATTGGATTGTTTCCTGATTCGCTTTTTAGTAATTGAAAGGTAATCAATATTCCTGATCATTCCTATCAATTTATTTTCCTTGTCAAACCCATTATATTTTACGTTACATTTCCTTAAAATTTTCTAAACGTGCCCTAGTTTGCTTAGTATTAAAGCATCTGCTTCATGACTGGCATTTACTGCAGGGAAGAATGTTTATAACCTGGTGTCCTGGAGTTAAAATTCCAGAATGGTTCAAGGGCACATCCAAAGGTTCCTCGATGCAAATCGAGCTTCCTCCAAATTGTTATAGTACCAACTTCTTGGGTTTTGCGATTGGTGTCGTTGTGGATTTCAACAAGTTCTACATTGATGACAACTTCACATTCCATTTTCACTTTGGTCTCACTATGGATTCTCAGCCTCATGAGGTTGTGAATGACACATTGATTTTCAATATGGACAATGATCCATCAGGAAGTCATAATCACATAACTGTTGATTCTGAGCATTTGTTCTTGTTTAACTACTGTAACAAGAAAATTTTCACCACCAAGCATGACAACAACACTTCAGCCTCATTCAAATTCTACTCTGAAAAGAGCGGCTGCAAAGTGAAAAGCTGTGGTGTCAATCTTCTATATGCCAACGACGTAAACAAGATAAAGTTTAAGGGTATCACTCAAGATGTTGTGACCAATTTTAAAAATGTCAGTCTTGGTCAGGAACCTGAAGCAAGCGGCAGTCATAATGTTCATGACGCTTGTACCAAAAAGAAAGAAGAGAAGAAAAGATTTCATGATACTCAAGATGCTGGTGAATCATCCTCATCCTTGTCCTCTTCCACCTCCTCCTCGTCATCATCAAAAAAAGAAAAAGACCAAGAAGAAGAAGAAAAAGAAATGGTTATTCCTAAGTACAATCCTGAATCACCTGGGAGTGTAGATGTTCATCAAGTCGCTGATGCCAAAATGGAAGAAGATGAAGAAAATGGTATTCGTAATTACAATCCTGAATCAACTGGGAGTGTAAATGTTCATCAAGTCGCTGATGCCAAAATGGAAGTAGAAGAAGAAAATGGTATTCCTTATTACAATCCTGAATCAACTGGGAGTGTAAATGTTCATCAAGTCGCTGATGCCAAAATGGAAGAAGAAGAAGAAAATGGTATTCCCAATTACAATCCTGAATCAACTGCGAGTGTAGATGTTCATTGTAATGACTCAAAAAATTCAAACGTTAACAACTATGATTAATTGAGGGTTTTTCCCTCATGACTTAGCTAAGTACTTAAGAAAGTACAAGTTTAGCATTTATTTACACGCATATTTAAAGGTCTTAATAGCCGTAAGACCTTAAAAATAATT
>CAMOHE010030952.1:0-10140 GCA_946598075.1 Artocarpus hirsutus
CTTTTCTTTATTTAGTAAGGTTGGATTGAAATTAGACGCGCCATGAAAATGCCACGTTTGATAACTACTTATGATTCCATTTCGAAATAAATGTCCTCTAACAATTGTAATTGGATGCAATCTATGGTTTCCACATTGAACACAAGGACATCAAATTTTATCACCATTTGCATGACTTTTGGCAAAATCTAAGAACTCTTCCACACCATTCACATACTCTTTAGACAATCGAAAATCCCACATCCATTTCCTATCCATTTTGCAATTCCTAAATCAAAATAATAAATAGAAAATATTCAATTAAAATTAATTTCACAATTTATATATATACCCACGCCTACATATATCAATTAATCATAAAAAAAATCACCCGGCCATCATAAAACAAGTTACACATACTCATTATAAAATGAAGAAATCATACCCATAATCCACAATACAAACTTCATGGAATAAACAACAAATGAACAACTATTTATCAACTTCACGAAATAAAGAAAAAAATCATCAACAAGTACTATTTATCAATTTTGGATTAATTATACATCACAATCAACAACTATTTCTCACTTTCTACCAAAAAAACTTACAATTTGGGCTGAGATTAAGGATTGTGGAGGCGGAGAGAGACAGCGACGGCTGATTCGGAAGGGTCTATGTTTGTATTTATAAAGTGTGTTTCTAAAATATGTCTGAATGCCGAGGTTGGGAAGGAGATTTAACGAAGCTACCACGACAGTTTTTTAAAAAAACTATCGTGGAAGATACCACGTGGTAGGTTTTAGATACCACGACGGTTTTCTCCAAAAACCATCGTGGTATCTTCCCTCCTTCCTTCATGGGCGTAACTTTCTGTGCATTTTTGCCCTTACCATGACGGTTTTTAGGAAACGGTCATGAAATAAAGGTCGTGTAAGTGATACCATGACGGTTTTCTAAAAAAACCATCGTGGAATACGAGGATACCACGACGGTTTCTCAAAAAAACCATCGTGGTATCTAAATATACCACAACGGTTTTCTCCAAAAACCGTCGTGGTATATGAAGATACCATGACGGTTTTCCCGAGAAACCGTCATGGTATCCTCAGTATTCCACGATGATTTTTTTAGAAAACCGCGTGGTATCTTCACTCCATTCCATGACAATCTTCATTTTCATGGGCATAACTTGCCGTGTATTTTTTAGCTTACCACGATGGCTTTTAGAAAACGGTCGTGAAATAAAGGTCGTGTAATCAATAATTTCTTGTAGTGATAAGTGATACAATGAAGGCTATCGAGGACTTTACAGCCTGGTTCAATAGTTCCATTGGGCTACACACGAGGGATTGTGTAGCCCCTTACTATAACATTTAAAGGTCAATCCCAGTGGAGGATAATAGCAAGATCTCTAATCAGATGAAGGTAACAACCTTTTTATCAATTCAATATTCTCATTTTTTTGTGAAAAAGTAATATAACTTATTACAAAAATGTAGCAATTGTTTGAGATTGAGCTAATGGATGAAATACTTGCGTATATCATGTGTAAGGCTCAAAAGTACTACAGAACTAGAAGAATGACCTAAACAATCACTACAAAATATATGGTGGGAGCATTATGCCTAAAACTATCAAGGATCCTAACCATTGGCAGAAATGTAGTGAATAGTTTAGCCCACCTAAATTTCAGGTTTGTTTCCTTATCGATTTTTTTTTTAATATGGTTAACATACTCGAAAGAATTATAATAGTATAACTTTTTTTTTACAAGCTAGATCCAAAACAAATGCGATAGCCCACTAAGAATCAAGATGGTCAACTTATCAAGGACAATCATCTTACTCGTAGCATCTATACAGAAAGGTAAGATACTGCATGCATTTTTATTAGATAATAATTTTCATAAACAAGATATCAATAATTGTAATCGAACATCAATTCAATATTATAGACAAACCTCTAAACATGCCAGTCATAATCGTTGAATGACAATTGGCGTCACCAATATTTCCATCAATGTTGGGGTTAGGTATGTTACAGTCATCTCTTTATCTTATTTTACAACTATTTTATTTGTTAATTAATATTTTTTTACTCTTAATTATAGGCCCAAATGGTTGAGAAAAGGCAAACTTATATGATGCAGTCCGAATCTAGCTCTTCTACAGCTATCGTTGATGAGGTTTTTATTCTTGAAAATGTGTTAAGGTCATGTAGAGGTCATCAAATTGGAGTGGAACTTGGACTGAGTTAGTGACAGTTGGGTTTTAGTACTTCATCTTCTAGATCCTAATCTGAGTTCCAGCAGATGTAGTTACCTCTGGATGTGCAATAATGGCTCGCACAAATGTACACTAGCAATATAGAGCTGGTTTCTCAAATAAGACAATTCAATCCAGATCTTACTATTAACATCCCTAGACCCCCGATGAGTATTGTGCCTCTTGCTGATGAAGAAGAGGAAGAAAAAGATCAAAATGTAAACTTAAGGGATTAGACGCAGTGCATTATTATTAGACTTCCATTATTTTTTATTTTAGGGAAATTAAAGTCGTGGCACTAGTGATTTGCAAACATTGATTTCAAGATTGAGAGCCCAGCTCCTCCATGTTGGGCCGAGGCAGCTCGGGCACCATGGTGCCCAAAGTGTTCTTTGACTTGTTTCAGACTAATGTGTTGATTGGTTATTTGTTTTTATATAAAAATATCTATTACCAACAGACATATCCTTTGCAATAATTGTGATGTTACATGAAGATATGCCTTTACAATAAAAGGTATTTCTATGAGTGAAAGGTTGTATGAGTTGATATGGTTGCAACGGTTCAAGAAATGATCACCTCTGTATATTGTTAAATCTCTAGAAAATTATAGGTTTCACATCTAACTCTGGAGCACAATATTATTGATAGATATTGTGTTTAAAGGTTTGTTATATCTTAAGAGTAATTTGCTATTATAACCTTTAGCAAACTTAGTGGTAAGGGAAAATAAAATCTTGGGAGAATAAGAGAAATGAGAAGATTTTTGAATTTTTTTCAAATAAATATTAGGTTTTAAAAATATTTGTAGTAAATATCAAATTTACAATATAAACAACTTATATTCTATATAAATAAGAAATATTTACATTATAAACAATAAGGTAAATATATTATTTACATCATAAATCTATTTATTGTGTAAATAAGAATTATTTACACTATAAAAAAGAGTAAATAAATTATTTACATCATAAAATTAACACTTACCATAACTATTTTCAAAACTTCACATTTGCTATAATTAGTTTTAGAAAAGTAAAATTTCCTACAATTTCCCTAAAATCTTTAAACAAAGAATACTTATACACCTCAATCCGATTGTTATTTTTAGATTTTATTAGCCCGCATTTCTTGTTCAGGCCAAAAATTCTTCAACATTGATGAAAGTCCCATGTTCTCTAA
Organism: Artocarpus hirsutus; assembly: GCA_946598075.1. Lineage (NCBI taxonomy): Eukaryota > Viridiplantae > Streptophyta > Magnoliopsida > Rosales > Moraceae > Artocarpus > Artocarpus hirsutus. The sequence goes on from CAMOHE010030952.1 coordinate 3,432, forward strand.
ACTCCATATTTGTTAACTTCTTTAAGGTATGCAAACTTGAGGATATATTAACTTTTTCATTTTTTTCACAAGATTTTTTAATGTATTTATGAATTACGGTAATTTTTTTTAAATATATATATTTTATATTAGAATATGTTGTTATACTTTATTAGTATTTTTTTTTAATTACAAATTTTGTCCTCAATTGTGCTCCTCCTGAATTCAAAGTATGTCTCCCTCCTTGTATGTGATCGCAGGTATAGTTTAACAGTAATTTTATTCCCGACCTATCACAAGATATAGAGTTTAAATTCTGCCCTCTTAAATTTAAATTTTTTTTAATCTATATAACATATAGGCATATTGTAATTAAACATTCGAGGAGGAAAAATCCCGAGACGCCTTGGATCAAAAACAAGAAGTCTTTTTGTATTTCTTTCTTCCTTCTTATTTCTTTTCTATTTTGTTTTCAAGTATGTTTTATTTTTTAAAAAATTAGAGAGGAGATTTAGACTTTAAATTTCAATATTAAAAATAAGGGTGTAGATTTACTATTAGACAACAAAAGATTTCCATCTCAAGTGCCAATAACGTCTACTAACACTGAGGGGGTAGCAAGCTTCCGCGTCCATGGGTTGCACGACCCCCACCCTTTCTGGCCGTCGATTGCCTCTATGCTTGTGTTGCTCACCAAACTTTTTATTTAATTGTTTTTAAATTTTTTTCCCATTATCTTTTATAATTATTAGATTAAAAAAATATTATCAAATGTAGTTCCGTAGATGGTATGCCCATGAAAGCAAAAATATGCCTCGTCGATGAGGAAATTTAAATGATGTTATTGCACAAACATATCCACCAAATTTCATGAATTGCACGTGATCTATCATGTTAAAAAATTGACAGAATTTAAGAAAAGAATATCCTTCCATCACAATTAGCCAAAACTTTAAATGCTTCCAATTAGTCAACATGAGAGAGAGCGAGCATGGGAGTTTTCAAAACGTTAATGGTTCGTTTGGTGCGCGAGTTCAGAATAATGTGATTTAAAACTTTATGGTTTAAATTGTGTATTTAAATTGTGGTTTTGAATTGACATTTGGAACGTAAAAATTTAAAACTGAGAATATCAACTTTAAAACGAGAACTAATATTTAAAAAAATATGGTTTATAAAAAGAAAACAAGAATGTGATTATTTTTATTATAAGAAATGGTTCAAACCATGTGAACTAGAGGGGAAGAAAGTCTAGAATTTATGATAAGGTCGTTTTAAAACCACCTTCATAATTTGAACCGACCTTAGTTATTTTTACTCCATTAAATATCAATTTGAACAGCCTAGATGGTTTGAACTAACTTGAATCTAGAAATTCTTTTAAACGTTTAATCGTATCGTTACGTTTACAATTCACGAAACCCTAGTTTTCTTTTTTATTCTCAGCTCTTCTTCAATCAGGGTACGATTTTTCTTTCTTTTTGTATGTCTGTCTGTCTTATTTCATCGATGTTTCGGATGTTGTTTCTTTGAATTTCTTTAATAATGGAAACATCCCTAAATTTTTTACTTTGTGATAAGGTTAACGTCCTTCTTTCATTCTATTATTTCATGGCAAATCCTATTTTATTCTTTTTATTTTTTTTTGTCTCTCTGTAATGTTTGTATCTGCATTCATTTCTTTTTCCAATAGGAAATGCGTTTTGTGTGCATATAATTCGGTTTACGTGAAATAACATAGCATGTAAATTTTTTTAGGGATTTTACAGGAGAGATTGTCAGCTATATATGAAAATGTCTTTATTTCTTGTAAATTATATGCAAAAACAGAAAAAGGTCTCTTTATGTATAAATATATATATATATATATGTATATTAATAGCATTGCAATGAAATACTTTTTAATTCATATCGAACATGTATATTGTAAAAAAAATTAGAGATCATGCCACTCTTTTTTTACCATCCTTTTTTTTATACCACAAAAATATAAAAGCTTAAGTTAAAAAAAAAATCATGCCACAAGTTAGTAGTATGGCGAAATCAAAGCATTTAAATTTTAAAAAGGCAAAACAAAAATATAAAAATTCATAATCAATTATGAACATAATAAAAATGAACAGATCCGATGAGAATCCAAAAAAGATTTCAGATAAAAATCATGGATGAGAATAAATATTTTTTTATCAACCCAATCGAATTCACAAATTGTAAACTCTCTCTCTCAGACTCTCACCTCTCTCTTCATCTTTCTCTTTCATCTCTCTCTGCTTCTGTTGGCTGCTGGTAATCGCTACGAAGATTGTACCCTGGAGCTTGTGCTTGTCGGATCGCCAAATCGGAGCTCATGCTCAATCATAGAGCTCAACCACATCGTTGTGCTTGGCTTCCAAATCTTTGTTCATGTATATTTTCATTGTATTTTTTTGGTTGGACCAATGTTGTGGTTGAGATATGTATAACAATTTTTAAATAAAAAAAATCCTAATAGGATACTAAAATCATTCTAATAGGATACCAAAAATATCCATATGAAAAATAGTCCATCAGAATTTTTTTTTTCCACCGGCTCCCAATGATCGGGGCAGAGATGACTAGCTATCTTTGTTAAGAAAAAATATTCTGATAGAATACGAAAATTATCCCCCAATATTTTAAAAATATTCCACAAGATTAGTGACATATTATGTTTCAAATATGTGTGTCATAAGTAAAACTTATGAAAATATCCGTATATTATATATGCGAGTGCTTGGATATATCAATTCAGTGAATCTGTTTGGTTCATAGATTCTGGCAACATTATGGGATGGAACTTTGACAACAGCTTCTCTTCCACATTGGTGTTGTGAAAATGAAAACAAGGCCTTCATCTTCGATTATGGCGAGAAGGTTTTGGCTCCCACATAGGTTGGCCATGTTGGTTTTTTGCACAGTTTTGGTACATAACTTTAAACTTGGCGTTCTGGATCAAGTTATTAAAGAAACACTAATGAGCAGTTTTGTGACAAACTAGAGAAGGTGCTTCAGCAACAGAGTGCCTACTTTAAATAAATATGGTAAAGGCGGCAAGATATCAAGCTAGAAGATCGTCCAGGCCTTGTTGTATGTACTCTCGGCATGAAGGGTTTCTTTGGAGTCCCGCTAGGGATTAGGATGCGGCTCTTTTTGAAGCCTATTTGTTAGGCCAAAACAAGTAATTGGCCTATTTTTTAGAGGAGTTCTCTCTATTAAGCTAGGATGCAATTGTATTGTCTAACATGTGAGTGGCATCCTTTTTGAGCTTTGAATTTGTGTTGTATTTTTAGCACTTTCGTGGCTCTTTAGTGAAGCTCTCATAACTGATTATTACTCTAAAAAAACAACAATATGACTAATTTACAGCATCATTTTTATTATTTTCTAAATTGCTTAGTTGGCATTTACCCCTGTGGCTTTTTAGCTTGCTAGAAATGTGAATTGGGCAATGTCTGCGGCAATCTGCAAAGCCGGTGCTTGTTGCAAAAGAACTTCTGTGTACAAGGTATATTTTTAAATGCGCAATAGGCATTGTCGACATCCGTCTTTCCCATTGCTTTGTTTGGTATGAAATGAAAACTAGAAGGCAAGAAAATGTTGAGAAGACTTTGGGATAGAAATTAATAAGTTGAGATGTTTGATAGAAAAAAAAAATAGATAGAAATAAAAATTGCATATAAAGACTAGTAAATAGGTCTGACTATGTTTTGTCTTTTCAAAATTGAATGGATTATGGGAGGGAAAATTTTGACAATAACATTATTTTTTTTCATCAAAACAACAACCAAAATTACAAAATATTTTTGGGTAAGAAGGTAATTGTCCCAATAGTAAAGTTTTCACCTCTGGTTTTACTTCCGGTACTAAACAAAAGAAGGTAAATTCATTTTCTTTCATCCATCTCATGTCAAACAGCTTAAGAAAAAGCCAAAATCATTTCCATGCTTTTAAATTTCTGTGCTTTATTTTTTTTCCGTCCCAAATTCTTTCCTTCTTACAAGTAAAGCGTTAGGAGTGTTGAAAATGAACCATGCCCCACTTTATGGCATGCGTTTCATTGATTTACATTTTAGCCTATAGGGTTTTTCAATTGGATATCTAGTGATATTGGATTGACATTTTTCTCATTTATCTGGTTAGGATTTAATTTTATTTATTTATTTATTTTTTACTTCTATAGAAGAAAATTCTAAATCATTGTCACCAAGCCCCATTGAGTGCAGTATATTGCAGAGCTTTCTGAAGTCCTTGGGCATAAATTCCAATCAGAATTTGATATACCTTTTCCTTCTTTCAACATCACTAATGGTGCATTGCATCCAACAAAAAGACTTTCTGACCAGGCATGCTTTATAATTTAGCAGTTTCCTCCTCTTTCAGTTTCTCAAGGATGGTTTTGTTTAAAGCATCTTGTTCCTTAATACTAATTGCAGCATCTTTTGATCCTTCCCTTGGAGGCTTGTTCATTTCATGAGGCCATTCATATAATTCATATATGATGAATATTTGAAGGTGGTTTGATTTAGATTTTAATTTTCTTTTGGAGATAATTAATGCTTCTTTATCTTGCTTACTGTCTGCATTCCTTGTGGTCGCCCCCTCCTCCCCCTGCTCTCAAAAAAAAAAAAAAAAAAAAAAAAAGTTCCAACTGCAGAGAACCATGGTTATAATGTAATTGATGAGGGTGATGAAGGGTCGTAAAAATAAATTTACCAGTTTTTTCACCTCCTCTCCTCACTTTTTTGGTTGTAAGATTTTAAAATATCAATAATTATCTGAGATCGTTGAAAAAATTATTGATGATTTTGGATACGCGGATAAAATTGGTTCTCTTCCAATTTACATTTTCGCCACATCTAGAGGTGAATTAGTAAGGAACTGTGAAATGACTAGGGATTTAAATGGTTTCCAAATTTCAATCCTTTTTTAGGTGACTATTGGAGTGAATATTGGTGCATCTAAGTTTTATAGGCATGATAAAACTTACCGCCTGCACTTCAGGGAAGAGGTGAGTATTCTTTACTTTGCAAGGCCAGATGGATGTAACATTTACTGTTTGAACCAATTAATTACTTTGCAAGGCCAGATGGATGTAACATCACTGTTTGAACCAATTATGTTCATTAATTCTTCAAATCTCAAGTTAATCATAATTTGACTTGTGGTGGTAATAAACAAGTGGGAGTTAACTAATAAATTATTATATCTATAGTCAAAATGAGTAAGGACAAAAAAGCATTGATAAGATTACTCTTAAGTATCTTTTCGGTCACGAATTTTTGTTGCATACTCTAAAAATTTATAATTTTTTCGGCTGAGATATTTGGAGATGCTCTTAAAGATGTTTATGAATCTTTGCGGTGGTTTATAGCATAACCAAGGATGATGTTTGCGGTGGTTTTCTTTTAAAGGTACCTGTAAGAATTTCTCACTTTTCCAGGACTAGGAACAAGTGTTTAATCATTTTTCATGACATGTGAATTACTTCAATTACATTTTGTTCACAGGTGGGTCAAACAGGCTCTGCAACAAAGTGCATTGACATGGATGACCAAAATTATAAATCCAGGCATCGTTATGTGGAGCCACGGTATGTTTGTGGTCGTATTAGTTTTTATTTGAAAAAACGGTTGGTACCAACCATTTAAATTTAATAACCACAATATATAAAAATTTTACATGACTTATAGTTAACTAACAATTAAAATCACTTTTTATTTAAATTTAATAATCACAATATATAAAAGTTTTAGACGGTTTATAATTATCTAATAGTTAAAATCATTTTTTTATATGGCCTATTAGTTAATAAATAATGGCTCGTGTTTGTTAAGTGTCTTTCCTGATCATAATGAGGTTTTACTTTTTGATTGCAGCTGTGAGACGAGTGGCCCCTTCATTGCAGATTTCCGCGTTGGTTTGAGTGCGGTGGTTTTTTTATTCTTGGACCAACATCGTTTTTTGTCCTTTTCATTTCTTCTCTTCTCATTCTGTTTTGAAGGAACTTTTTTAAAATTGAGGCGGGAGCAAGTGAAGATTGGAGTCTCTTGTAGCACCAGTGCTTGCAATATATGCATCCCGGTTCGTCTATTGTTCATGTTCATCTTTTATTTTCTCGCACAAGATAACAACTCTATGTAACCCGATGGGGTTAGAACCTCATCACTAATAAAACAATAAAACATAGTCTAAAAAGTACATTACATATTATAATAGGTCTACAATTTTATGAGTAACAAGGTTATACCCTTACAAGAAAAAAAAATTTCATATGACGAAGATGTTGGACTTGGTACCCTAAAAGCTATGACATTATACTTTTTTACAATAAATAAATAAAGTGACATTTATTATTATTTTGATTGCTTGTATGTATTATGAATACATTTGTAAACATCGAAAAAATTCTATGATTATTTATGTGACTATAAATTTAGCATATAAGTGTTATATGCTTAGGGATAAAATTTATAGATAATAATCTAAATAGTCGGTAATAATTAATTAAAGTTTGGGATCTTTAATTAAATATTACAATTGCGGTCTAATCTCATTTAGAATGAAATAGTCATTTCCGGACTATTAATGTAGAGACATTGGATTTGAGGTACTTTATATAATAAGATTATATAGGACTGGACCAGATAAATTATGAATTTCTAATAATCATCCGTTACAAATAGAGTATTCAAATTTATCACTATGATGATTA
>CAMOHE010030957.1:0-27421 GCA_946598075.1 Artocarpus hirsutus
ATGACTCTCACTTTCTTCGTGCTGATAACGTGTTATAAAATAAAAAGAACAAGACAAGAGAATATAGTATAGAAGTAAAGAAGAACTAAAGAAGAACACAAGAGAATGAGAGAATGATATCTATTTTTTTTTTCCTATTAAGGTTTTAATGAGGTATATTCTTGATAATGGACATCCAAGGGGGAGTGTTATGAATAGTATTATGATGAATGTCCATAACCCTCAAACTCTTCAAGTCTCATAACCCCCAAAGCTTCACAAATTTCATAACCTCTATTTGTTACAATTTATTCATAGTTATTTTCTCCATTTACAACACCATTAAGCCTATTGTAACATATGGGCATCTTTAGCCTATAAATAAAGGCTTTGAGAGGCATGTAAAAGAGTAGAAGAAAAAAAAAAAATAGATATCATTCTCTCATTCTCTTGTGTTCTTCTTTAGTTTTTCTTTACTTCTATACTATATTCTCTTGTCTTGTTCTTTTTATTTTATAACAATTTCTATTAAAATAATAGATGTTACAACCGTTGTACCAACCAAGGGTACTTTAGACTCTTTAACTAGTCAGGGATTGGCATTTGTTTTATGGGTCCCACTTTGCAATCATGGACAGGACATGACAATCATGATTAGGCAAGTAGAATGCCTTTATAGTCCGGAACACAGGGTGTAGTGGAGTTCTGCACCCCATTTATGTCCCAATGGTGGCAGTGAGTGAAGCTTCCGCTCGTTGCATCAGCAAAAGCACCACTGACATGACAAACGTGGCTGGAGACAAGGAAAATTGGCTAACAAAAATGAAATCACGGAAGTTTTGAGCTAAGGAACGGCCTGAATTTCACCCGTGCCATAATTCTAGCAATATAGACTTCTCGAATCTCACCGACTAACATTTTTCCTCTTAATTTTCTGTGCTTCGTATTTCTAAAGCCCATATCTTTTTTCACTCTCTCTTTCTCTCTCTATGCAATTATAATATAAGAATTTGGTAATGTGGGATTAAGGTGGACAATAACAAAAGGACTGAAAGCAAACGACCACATGGCACTTTTACCAAACTTGACCCTTCAATTTTCTTTCGTATCGCAATTCACAATTATTTTTCAAGTACTATTATATATTTTTCGCACCCTTTTCAGGCCTTTTTGTTCTTTCTTTGTATAAGCTACTTCATGAGAAATTAAGATAGAAACGAGACTTGAGAACAAGTTATTCAACTATATATCGTTCTCTTAACTGCATTATATATATTGAAGAAGATTTTTATTTATGATAATGAATTTGTTTTGAGGATAATATTTATAACATGCATAACAAGAGTGTTTGGCATTAGTTGGTTTTAACCAATTTCTCAGTTAGGAATAGTGTAAAGTTTTATATGTTACAGTAAAAGTAAAAAAGTTGCTACAATATAAAGCTCTTACATGTGATAGTGTTTATAGTTTTAACCAATAGGCCTAACTACCATGCCATACACCATATTAAAATTATTGTTAGTTGTATCAAAAAAGAAAAAAAATATTGTTAGTTAATTTAAAGAAGACTAAACTCCTAGGGGCTAGAACACAGCTCAAAACCATCGTGCCAAGTACAAAAAAGACAAATGTTTTTGCTTGTGAGCAGAACATTATTGAGAATTGTGGGAAGTGCTGGACACAAACTTGGCGCTGCTCCATTTTCACGAGCCAAATAATTTACTTCTAAAGAAAATCTTTAATGCAAAATGATCTCATAATATTATTATTGCCTGTATAAACTTTTTTTGGGGAAAATGTCATTCCCTTCTATATTTTTTTTGAAGCTTTATATGGGAAAATAGTACATGTTTTTAAATGTTAAATATGATATAAATCGTCTTAAAATAAAAAAATACGTAAACTATATGACAATTTAAACATAGCATTAGGGTAACGGTTGAGTATGAAATTGTTTCCCCATTTTTTTTTTTTAGTTCCAATCAAGCTACGTGAAAAATTTGTTTTTATAACCATAATTCAAGAATAATCACGAGAGAATGTCATGTGGTGTACTTTGAAATCCTTTCTTTCCTATAACTTTTTGAGTTCTCGTACTTGTTTCTTCTGCTTTTCGAGTACTTTTGTACCTCTTTATGAGGGGCAAACAAGAAAAGGGCAAGAAAGTTCAAGATAATATTAGATTTGAACTTATCTCTGACGCCGAAAAGCTGGACCAAAATATATGCTTTAGTGGTGGTCCATACTAATGTTAATCACTAAATTAACACGAGATAACAATTTGAAATGCCCTTAATCTTAGCCAATTTCACCTTCAAATTCAACATTTTCATATAAATACTCAATTCTCTATATGGGCATGCATGCACTAATAAAAATTTGTTATAGGAAGACAAAGCCCTAGGTTCCAAATTCTCTCTATATCTAGCACTTTAGATCACTCCACACAAAAAAATTGTCACACCTACAATCAAATACGAAGTCTCTTTTTATATTCCCCATAAAACAGTACATAGAGGAGGGGTGGCTGCTAGATGAAAAGCAGATGGCCAGAAAGATAAGAGTCTAAGCAACTCGATACTTCCTTATCGAGAGTAAACTTTACAAATAGTCACTTACAAGACCCTACCTTTGTTGTTTAGGCAAAGATGAAGCAGAAAGAGTGATCCGAGAAGTCCATGAATATTTTCATAGTAACCACTCAAAGGGAAGATTGCTTTGTAATAAAATCAAGCACCAAAGATAATACTGGCCCACCATGCTCAATGACTTCAAAGACTTTGCCAAGAAGTAGGATAGCTGCCAAAGGCACGCACAGATAATCCACTAGCCAGCCGAAGAGCTCTCTTTGATCAGCTCGCCATACCCATTCATAACGTTCTCGACGGACATCATCGGGTCGCTTCCACCAGCTCTTGGCTAGGTTAAGTATCTGCTCATTCTAACTGACTACTTTTTAAAGTAGGTTGAGTCCAAAATTTATGAGGATGTAAAAGCCAAGAAGGTTGAGCGTTTTATCTGGAGGAAAGGAAATCATTCGTAGATTTGGTGTGCCTAGAGAAATTGTTACTAATAAGGGATCCCAATTCATTTCAAGCTCAATTAAAAAGTTCTGCAAGCTAGGATTGGGAGATCATTTTGGGTTTCTTGACTCCATGGTATTCGCAAGGCAATGTGCAAGCTGAGACTATGAACAAGACCATAGTAAGAAACCTGAAGAAGAAAACTTGAAGTCAGGAAAGGTCAGCGGGTTAAAGAGTTACCTATGGTGCTATAGACATACCAAACGAATCCTAGACAAGCAACTGGTGAATCCCTATTCTCTCTCATCTATAGGCAGAAATGATCAGATTAATAGAAGTAGTCGCATATGACATCCACATCAATTACTCCCTCCAGAACGAGCAATGGATCGATGAAATACCAAAGGATTTTCTCAATCTGATCGACAAGAAAGAGGAGAATGCTCTTTATCGCCTTTGTCGATATTAGTAAGCTGCAGCAAGGTATTATAATTCTAAGTTCAAGATCAGAAGATCTGCAGAAGATCAAGAGCTTGTATTGTGGAAAGTGTTCCATAACACAAGAGAGGAGAAAGTTGAAAAGCTTATAGCAAATTGGGAAGGCCTATATAGAAGTAAAAGAGTGGTTTCAGACAGAGTCTATAAGCTATAAAAGCTTGATGGCACGATGATCACGAAGAGTTGGAACACACATCATCCCCAGAAGTACTATGTTTAATCTTCCTTATTTTACAAGACAATTAAGAAATTTTGTTTCTTGTTTTTCCAGGTTATTCAAAGAGACTGTTCAATTTTTTTCACAGCAGGTTATCATATGATGTAATTCTTGAGTAGCAATCGAACAGAATGATTAGCAATAGTTGTAAAGAATGTAGGATTGTAAAGTGAACTACAGCTAGTTTGATTCCTACCCATGGGTATGTAGGCAACTCGTGTTCTATAAATGAATGCAACCACTTCATCAAAAACAAACATTTTTGCTCGACGCAATTGTTCCAATGGCCATCTTCATGGCTCCATCTTTCACCAACATTGGGTCCGATATACTCACTCAATATTCGGTTCGACTAGCCATCTTCACGGCTTTATATCTTTTCACCAACATTGGGTTCAATCTACTCACCTAACAATTGGTTCGTATAGCCGTCTTTGTGGCTTCTTATTCACCAACATTGAGTTTGATCTTTTCACCCAATAATTGATTCATATAGTCATCTTTATGGGTTCCTATTTCACTAACATTGGGTTTGATCTACTCACCTAACAGTTGGTTTGACCTCCCTTAATGATTGAACCTAGCAATCTTTACTAAGCAAATGCAAAGTTCTTTTATTCAAAGGGGAAAGAACATATACAAGAATGTGAAATTAACAAATTCAAAGTTAAAGTCAACATTTTGAATTCAAGCTTACAAGACGAATAAAGAAGAGTACTTGTTTGAATACAATTTTAGATGTTCAAGTATTATGAACTTTTGTCAAAAGGCAAAAAACAAGAGTTTCGTAGCTGTTGGGGGCTACGAAGCCTTGTCCAATGGAGCCGAAGGTCAAAGAAAGCCTTCTTATTTGATTGTTTGATGGGCTCTTTTGAGACTTCATCTTGTATTGGCACGTTATCTTCATCGGTTTCAACATCTGGTGTGAGCAAACTCTCCAACTTGGCTATCTCAATGTCAACATCCCATTTCTTCCCTCTACGGTCTTTGAACTCCCCAAAGAGTTCTAGTCTTGCCTTTAGGGTGGACTCATTGTAAACATCCAGGATTTGCTCCTTGATCTCCTCCACCTCCTTTACCCTTTCTGCAACCTTTTTTTTCTCCTGCTCGAGCTCTAACTCTTTTGTTTACATACTTTTGCCTCGCTGGATCACCTTCTGATTTGCGACTGCCGAACCGGTGAACCTATCAACTTTGAACTCGGCCTTGTTCGTGAAGATGTTGTACATTTGGAAGGCCTACATGGTTAACACATAGTTAAGTAAATAACTTAGACCAATAAGAGTTGTATCGCAAAAAAAAAAAAAAAAAGGATGATCACCAGGCCAAGGATGATAGCAGACTCGTTTCGAAGCTACGAGAGGGACTCCCCACCAAACTTCAATTCATCGATAGACAAACTGAATCTCATTGCCGCTTTGAGAGTTAATTCTTTATCTTGCAGCATGCTCGCATGCTTGGACACATCAAGCGTTTTCTCATCATCCTCTTCTTCAATCTCAACGACTGGAGACTTTGCCTTTATTTTCTTAGGCGCAGGTTGTTGGATATCAAACGGATGTGGTGATAGTAAAGAGCCTGTATCGATTGGTTTAAAGGGAGGAGTCCCAACAGCATTAGCGGTGCCTGCTTCACTCGGCTGGTTCTTCTTTTTCTTCCTTCTCTCCTTTTCTGCAGTCTTTGTTTCAAGCTCTCTTCTCCACTTCTTTAGCAAATTGAAGGGCAATCTTCATTGCATCGAAAGCAACTTCTACAAGCGACACGTCTTCGTCAATTAATGGAGTAATAAACTTGGACGAACTACTTTACCAGGAAATCAAGGAGGAATATCTGCTGGAATACTTCTAAATTGTGTCCAAATGGAAGAGGCACGAAGGCGAAAGAAGCAAGCAATCTAAGGCCAAGTCCTATTCTTTACAGCTTTGATCTTCTCTATTAGTCTACTAAAGTTTATCTTAGTTGGTGTTGGATGGTTCGTTTTTGGGGCTGTAAGAAAACCAAAACGTGTAAGGCATTAGTCAAAACAAATGGACCAATACAAGCACAAGTTTCCGACTCATCAAAGAAACCTCATGAAAAAGGAAAGGTGAAGCAACAAATAGTTGAGCTAAAGAATGCGAAATTGAAATAAAGAAATATCTTTCTTGCCAATCTCTGTCTACTTTGATAAAATCAGTAATCAGTTGCTAGGTCTTTCAAAAAAATAGAAACAACCAGGGTCTTAGTCGTTTTCCTTTATCCAGTAGCAGTTTAGAAAGTCGCTTAGGTTGAAATCAGTTTCGGCCTCCTCTACGATCACAATGGGCCTTAGCAGTAATCTCATCCCTTTAGGCATAAGCTTAAAGACACTGATGCCAAATGAGTGGACACTTTGAGCACGAACTTTGTGATTGGGAGTCTAAGGCCTAACTTAAAGAATCAGACGTACATAGAGACCCATCTGTTGTTTTGCGTGTTTGCTTGCTCGCCAAGAAAGGGAAGCCTAACCTCCACTTCGTTTGAAATTCCGTAGCAAGCATGGATCCTCTCTAAGCCTCCAAGGCCCAAGACAAATTTGAGGTTCTTTTTCCTTAAAATAATAGCTCTTTTTAAAACCCATTTCAATGAATATTTGACGCTGGGAGCTATATTTAGCTCGATTCGCTTGCGGCCCTAAGTGCTCACAGGTCGATGTTCCAATTGCCGTCATCAAAATTATTAACTAGCTCGACTATAACTGGCTTTTAAGACATAACTCTAGTCTGGAAACACTTAGAGGGAGGCGATATAGGGGATTTGGAAGATTAAAAGGGAACACGAAGAACTACTTAAAGTTTTGGTTTAAAACAGCCAAACATTGTGAAAACTGGTGACTTTTACAGTGAAATCCCCACAAAAAATACCGGAATGCATGAAATCAAGAAAGAAATAATTTGCTGGAACCAAATTGCAAAAGGAAATAAACTAGAAAAAAATCTTGCCTCGAAAAGATTTAAGAACTTCGGAGAACCTCTTAATAGACTTTGAAAAATGTGAGAAAAGTAATTAGGAAAAAAAGAGGAGAGATCCCTTATATTGACTAAAATAGCAAAGATGGACAGTCAGGATTTAGGCCAAAGGAAACGATCCAATGTCCCAAATTTGATGTCTTTTCGAATTCCTACTTGAATCGGGGCAATGTCTCATCAAGCCCAAGTGACATCAACACTACAAAGATATTTTTGAAATATTCCGATGAGATTATGTCATAGGTCATGTTACTGACATTCGTGTCTTCTCAAGGGAGGGTCATGATAGCTGAGCAAGGAGGCATTTCGTGTATGATAGGGCTGGTAAATCGTGTTATGTGTCGTGTTCGTGCCAACACGATTGCAACACGACATGATTATGCTGAACACGAACACGATTAATAAACATACCTAAAATATAAACACGAACACGACACGTCTATAATACGCGTAATACGACACGATAACACGCTAAAAATATAAACACAAACACGACCCATTTACAACACACATAAAACGACACGATTAGTACAAACATGATTATAAATAGTATTCATACCAACATGTTTATAACACACAAAATAATTAAATTACTTATTATTTATTTTTTTACTATATAATTTTATTTTTTTGTACTATAAAATTATAATAATATTCATTTATTAAATATTTTAAACTGAATTTTCTCTTCAATATTTTAAAGAGCACAAAGCACAATCTTTTGAAGCTCTTTTGAAGAGCTCTAATTGAAGAGCTATTATTTTAAAAACATTTGGCTTTATTGGCAAACAAGACCGAATTTGAAGAGAGGGGAGCTCGTCTTATATAGAGAAAAATTATGAAGACTTTTACTCTCCATCCGATGTGGGACTTTTGTGCTGTAGTTCAAATGAGTAAAAAAAACCATAATAAATATAAGAAAGGCATTCATTTAGCACTAGTTGTTTCTCCAGTGTGGCGGTGAGACAAACAATAACATACTCCAAGTGTAAGGTTTGATTCCTTGCCCTACAAATCTGAAATTTTTTTGTTTTAAGCTTATATTGATTTTATTGATATTTTACTGGAAACATAGGTCTAAAATTGAGGTATTTTTCATATAATTATATTTTTGGTATAATCACTTAACTTAAAAAACTTAAAAAAAGGGTTTTTTAATTGGCTTAAATTAAAAATTAAGGTTATATATTCTAGGTATATATTCTAATAATAATTAATAGAAAGAATGGTTTATAAAGTTATAAAACACATCTTAAACTTAATTAATTAGTTTCAATAATCTATTAGTTTTGATTACAAATTTTACATTCCACATTTTCTTATATTTTATTTTAATAAATATACTTGAAATATATTTCTTTTACTAAATACTATAGTTATTAAACGTGCTATAAACGTGCGGGTCGTGTCGTATCGTGTTGACACATTTACTACACGTTTAATTAAGCGTGTTAAAGCATGTTAAACGTGTTAGCATGAATCCAACACGTTTATTTTTGTGTTATTCTTGTCAACCCATTTATGGCCCAATTAATATATGTATGTTCTAAACCCATTTATATCGTATCATTTTCGTATCATGTCATCATGCCGTGTCTGAAATTGCTGGCTCTAGTGTAAGGAAACAAATGGTTGATCGAATTCAAAGTGACATTTTTTGTTCGCTATGATTGATTACACTCTTGGAATTGATCTTCTCGACTAATTTGACACTCGTTATTTTCTCAATAGGTATTAAGGTAATTAAATTAATTATTAGTATGTCAATTAAAAATTTGTTTCTTTTAAAATCTATTTCATAATATTTATTTCTACTTTTTTTTTGAATTTCCTAAAATTTTCTATACTTATTTAGTACATCTACCAATATGCCTTGGAACTTCTAATAATTACAAAAATACCATTTGGCATTATTTGAACTAAAAGTCTCCAGAAGAGATACATTACACAAATCTTACCATCCTTGGCTGCCCCTCAATTATTCTCCTCTTCCTTTCTCACGTTTCCTTCTTTCTTCCCTACTCATTTCTTTTTTCTTCTTCCTCTGCATCTCTTTTCTTTTCTCTCCTTTCCCGGATGAATAAGTAATAAAGAGCAAAGGAAACCTCAAGTTGCCTTTCACAAAAATCTCCATAAACGATTTCTCACAACCCAAGAATCAAGGAAACTTAAACGTTTTCAAAATCAAATAATAGATTTGAGCTAAGTTTTGAGGTAAGGTTTTCTAAGCTAAAAACTTTGACCTAATCCATGTTTTAGCATGAGATATATATAAGAATGTGTTCTTGATGTTTGTGGATAATTATACAACGTTTTTGAAGCTTGACTTACATAGATCTTTGTTTAAAATGAGTTTTTGAGCTAGTTTTGATTTTTGGTTTAGATTTGCATATTGAGTATAAAAACTTTGAGAAAAATGATACACATATGTTTAAGGGTGATATTTCATAGTTTTTATATATTTTCTAAGTTCTAGAAGTTCGGTAGGCTAAACATCGGTAGGCTGATGAACAATAACCGATAGGCTAATGAACAGTATTGGTAATCCGATGAACAGTAATCGACAGGCCGATGAACAGTACCGGTAGGCCGACAAAGGGTCCAAAAATAGTAGTTTTGGTCAATAGGCTGAAAACAGTGATCGTTAGGTCAATCGAGCAGTCCAAACTCATATGTTTTTCATCATTTTGTGTTACAAAATATTCCAAGGATTTCATATAAATGATTATGGCACACTAATAAGAATAGATGGTAAATTGGCATGATTATGGATTTGGGGATTTAGTTAAAGTATGGTTATTTTATATGTCATAGGATAACGAAGTACTTGGAGCTTACATGGTAAACTTGTTATTGTGAGTTGTACTTGGAGCTTACATGGTAAACTTGTTATTGTGAGATGGAGGTTATCAGCATGGTATTTGCCAACACGTAAGAAATCTATTACTCATTTTTTGTGAGATTTTTATAGAATTAAAATTGGTTGTTTTATTGGAAGATATATATATGTATGTTGAACTGCTATTATATGAGTATCACATATGAGACAATGATATGAACTCGTCATGTATTGTACAGCAAGAAATATAACGATTTGATATATGTTGTTGTAAATTGTGAAGCATGGTTAGGAATATTAACTCTATAAATAATGAATGATTATAGAGGAATGATAAGATGTAAAGAGGGCTGCAGTTACGTCCTTGGGCATGAATACACTAAAAGGTAAAATAGAGGGGAGGCGAAGGCACTTCCTTGGGTTGAAAGTCTTAGAATGCATTGTACAGGAATCGACTGAGTGAAAATTCGGGGACCGGAACAACCTTGGAATGATTGTAGGGTGGTCAAGTGCATCTATTTGGGTTTCGTTGAGTTGAGTGATATGATATTCTGTTGTACGGTGGATATAGATGAGCATAATTGAATCTTGAATTAATATGTATACATATATGTATAGAACTTGGTAAGAATGATCCTAAAGTATCCATCAAAATTGAACATAATAATATTGATGAATAATGAATAAGAATTAACCAATCATGTAGGTTTTAATGTGACAATGATAAAAACCTAAAGGGGAGTAATGTTTTTCTTACCGAGCATGTTATTGCTCATTCCCTTATATTTTCATCTTTTTAGGACTCACCAAGTGTAAGGTAACTACGAGAAAATAGTTGAGGAAACTATTGAGCTATGTAGCTATGCATAATACACTGTGTAAGAATCGACTTACTGAGAATCCAAATCGTGATGTCCTCTCACCGAAACACCCTTGGAATGATTGTAGAATGGTCAAGCGCCATTTGGGTTTCATTGAGGTGAATGATATGATATTCTATTGCACGATGGAGATAGATAAGCATAATTGAATCCTGAATTAATATGTATACATATATGTATGGAACTTGGTAAGAATGATCATAAGGTATCCATCGAAATTGAATATGATAATATTGATGAATAATGAATAAGAATTAACTAACCATGTAGGTTTTACTATGGCAATGATAAAAACCTAAAGGTGAGTAATATTATCCTTACTGAGAATGTTGTCGCTCATTCTCCTATATTTTTATCTTTTCAAGACTCATCAAGTGTGAGGTGGCTACGAGAAAATATTTGAGGAGGCTATGTAGCTGTATTATGTTGGAATTGCTTCATTTGTTAAAGATTGTTCTTCATGATAATATAAGAAATTGTGTGCTACTTTCTGTGACTGTATTAAGATGTTTTGAGGGTTAGAATGATGGTGATGACAATTTGTATTATAAAATTTAAGCTGCTACATTGAATTGTAGTTTCATTATTGTTTAAATTTTTATTTTGATTTGAGAGTTTTCATTCAAAGACCCAGGCAAATTTCTTTTGATGTTTTATTTTTATTTTCTAATCTTTATTTTATTTATTAAAAACTGTTAACCCTCATTTAGGAGCGTTACAATTAAGGAGTGAGAGCTAACTATTGGGTTATGATTTGAACAAGCTCAAATCAAAGAAGAAAGCCCGACATGTATCGCCCAATAAATGAATTGAATCGATCAAGCCTATTAGGTGTGCTCGTTGCATGGGGTGGCATGAAATGGAATCGATTTGTTTACTACTAGTAGATCAAGACGATTCAATTCGACATTTGTTTTGTGTTCAATATGCTCGACACGAATGGTTTAGGTTGGTCAAGTTTTAGGTTGGTCAAGTATTATGCGAAAAACTATATAACTTTATGCTCGTTTAGCTTGACATATATGATTCGGAGTTAGGAGTAAATGAATGTAGTACCCACTAACTCATGTTGAAGATTAGGGGAACGTGGTCCAAAATTTGCACCCGATAAGCATGTGATATGTGTTCTACTTAGTTGACAATCGTTCTGATGCTACCCCTTTTAACGGGAATTTTGTGCAGCAAAAGCTCTATAAATAGGCGAGAAGTTCACCTGAGACGGCATCTTTTTCTCCCAAAACTCAGCATCTTTTGCTTTCAAGATATTACAAAAAACAGCTCTGTTGTAATCTATACTTATTTTTCCAACTAGTAGAAAATAAGCAACAATAGAACATAGCTCAATTCAACCCTATAAATCTGTGTATGGTATCATTTATTTTTCCATGTATCGTCTAAGTTAATTCGCTTGTTTTCACGATTATTATCACTAAACTAACATGGTTTTTAAGCTTGTTAGGACCTAAAAACGGTGATTTGAGGGTCCAATTGCTTTTGACTAATTTTGTAATTTTACTTTAACTTAATTTAATTTAGTTGCAGATCCAACATCTACATATGACATTTTTTAGTTGTAGATCAAAAGTCTACATATACTATTTGAGAACGTAGTTTAAACTAATAGTTTGAATCAAAATGGATTTAAAATTCAAACTTTATAAGAGAAAATACTGTACAAAGTTGTTTTGGATTACAATTTTATTATTTGAATTACATTTCTAAATGGCCTGCTAATCTCTCTTTTTTTTTTTTTTTTAAGATATGGCCTATTAATCTTTTCTTTTTAACTATTTTGGTCAATCATATGTCCTCTTTTTTTTTTTTTTTTTCTTTTCTTTTCTTTCACACTAGATGCCGATAAAGATCTTGTCTTTTTTTCCTTTTTATTTTTTTGTAGTTCCCCCTAACATATTATATATTTTCAATTTTGTTGCATTTAATTTTTTCCCTGATTTTTGTCGATTGAAAATTTGTTTGCAATATATTCTAAACTAAACAAACCTCATTATAATCCTCAAAAATATTAATTCTAAATATTTTTATCAAACGTGACCTTCATAAATAATATAATTTGTCAATAAATATTTCATTTTCAAGTGAACATAGAAACATATTTTTCATTTTCTTAAGTACCCTGACGTTATCGAGTTGGTTATATATAAAAGCTAAAAAAAACATCTAAAAACAATGTCAAGTAGAAATATATGATTCTTTTCTTTTTCTTTTTTCTTCTTTTGCTAAAGTGTCGTTTCTAATGTACTTATGCCAAAGCAATATGTCATCATATACACTACATGTTATTAATCTCCAATGTTCAAATGGAAGGACAAGACTCAAGGGACACCTAAATGAATCCTAGTTTTAAAGAAACTTAAGTGTGCGATATAAAATGAAAAATGTTTATTATTAAAGGTTGTACTAATTAAGTTCATAAATCCTGTCAGCATCAATCACGTACTCACAATTGGGTAGTTGATGTAACTGATGACCTTCATATATTTGGCCTATTTAGCTTCTAGATTTGAGCATAAACCCTTTTTGATTACCTAGAGATTCTTAAGGTTGTCATCAAGAGCTGTACTTATTATAGGACTTAGATTTTACTATAATTTTTAGAGTATTATGCGATTGAATATTCTTACTAATGATATATGTTTTGAAGCATTGAATTTGCTCAAAATCATATCAAGTGAAAGCATACTTGAAACTAATGAAATTTTATACAAATTTTATAATTTAAAATAGAACCATATCAATAGTATATTTTATCATATCGTACCTTAAAATTATTACAATCTTCTTTTTTAATAAAACACTATATTATTCTTTCAATATATATATACATATACATATATATATATATATATGCCATGCACCTATCATAATGTAGTCAATATTTTTTTTAAAAGACTAGTATTGGTAGAGTAGAGATTGCGATGAGGATTAGATTTCTGATACTATTTTGAACTCAAATCATAAAAATGTCTTTATCCGCATAGCTCCTAGTAATTTGCTTTTGTAGAAGATCTTTTCTAGTAATTGGGCCATACTAATAAACATCGCCACAATTAACAGATGAACGACAAATCAGGCCAAAAGCCACCATAAGGTGTCAAGGCAGTGGTCTAATTGATACATTAGACATAATATAAGTGGTTATCTATAGAGGTACAATAGGAGTACTAAAGCTTAATGATATATTATTTGTAACGTTAAAGTAAAAGGATACGTACAAGAAACATGAAAAACACAATTATCTACAAGGAATACGTGCATCATTTTTAGAAAATTCTTGAAACTAAAATGATGAGATAATGATTTATAATTAAATCAATAGTTATTTATATATTTATACATGTATTTAGCTTTATTTAAACATTAACTTTTTTGTTTTTGATCTCAACAAATGTACACCTTTAAATTAAATTTAATACAAAAATTTATACTTCAATCAATAGTTTATTTTGACCTTATGACCAAAATATTCTTAAAGAGAAAAAAAAAATAAAATCGATTTACAAAGAATAAGAAAAAAACAAAAAAAAAAAAAACACAAAACATATATTTTTGAGGGTATTCTATACATGTTTGAAGTCAAAAACCTTAATATAGAGTTTTTTTTTTTTTAGTTTTTAAAGTTCTCTTATTTTTTAATTTAGGGTATCTTGGATAAATTTTTAGGTCAAAATGAAGACTGATTAGGACAATGAATAAGTTTTTGTATTATATCTAATCTAAAAGTATACAATGAGATTAAAATATAGAAAGTATAATTTTTGAATCAACCTAAAAAAAAGTATAAAAAGATAAATATCCCTTATAGGAATAATATTTTTTAGGTATTTTTTGAATAATATTACTAGTATATTTTATTCATCACTTATGCAGTTTGGGGCTACATTTTGTTCAAAATAAATCCACAAGCCAAAGAAAGGCACCTCCACTAAATCCGTCGGTTATTGTTTAAATTTCTGGTCAAATTGAACCCTTTCTTCCCCATTATGATATTTTCAAAACTCCATCTCTTCTTTAGCTTCTATTTAGCCTATTTTCCACGAAAAACAAGAAGAAAAAAAAAATCAAAATTTCAAATTCCTAGCGATTGCCGCGAAATTCAAAAAATGCTTTTGGAGTATGTTTTTGAGTGAATCAAGAATTGCAAGACTCCACCCAGCGAAAGAGACACCACGGTTAGTGTACTCTCCATTTGTTGTGAAGGAAAAGAAAGAAAAATTAATATGAACAAAGTAATAGCTTCCATTCTTCTATGCTACTATAGATTGTGTAAAATTGACCTTAAGGCTGGTGACTTTAAGGCACGTGTTACGAAATTTCACCTTAACAGTAGTTGTTGGAATGTTGTTGTATGAAATAATATTCCATGATTGACTATAGTAGGATGTTACTTAGCACCAAAACAAAAACAAAAACAAAACAAAGAAACAAACAAACAACCTATAACGGGAGATTAAATGTTTTATTTTTTTAATTTATTTTGCATAAATAATTTCCTTGGAGTTTGAAATTTGGACTATTTTTTCTGTGAATATCATGAATTTTAGAAAGCATTTATTTGAAAGAGAATCGACATGGAGAATGGATCAATTTTGGTGTGAATGCTTATTCTAGTTGCAATTAATATCTTAGAGAATAATTAAAAATTTAATTAATTAAAGTCGCTGAATAGAAAAATGAAAAAGGTGCATAGTTAAACTTAGACTATGATTTTATGAAGTTAATAAATTCAGTTTCCATACAAAGACTCCACATTTGTTTCACTATTACCTATCACTATACAAATTGATTTTCTAGTACAAGTAATTTTTATAAATTCGACCAGTGACTAGTAAGGTGTCAAGGAGCAAAGGTGGTGGTCCACTTTGTACATTACACGTAATGATAGTGCATATGTGTTTACATGTACTAGAGGTTCAATATGGACATTGCACATGATATTAGTCCTTATCCACAAGGGGTACAACATGACTAAAATGTGATAGCAAATTAAGATAATAGTGATTTCATTTTTAGGAAAATGAAAAAGTTGCACATCACATCGTGCAAAGGAAGAATATGGTAAACAAGACCATGTCTGTAGCATCTATTTGTATGTAAAAATTTGCAGGAGCATGGAAAAGGATTAAGAGCCCAGTTGGGCCATAAGTTTGAAAAGAAACTTTAAACAGTAATTTGAATTTGTATGGTGAAAAAAAAAAAACACCATAATTAAAAAGTTTCAACTGTGGTGAAAACAGGTAAAACGTGTTAATAGCTTGGTTGATCTTTGGTGTGGTCTTGTTCGTGCTTTCTAGATGTGTTCAAAAAGACCGCTAAAACTGTCCAAACCTTCAAATCCAAACCAAATCAAAAGTTTTCTTTTTTTTATTTTTATTTTTATTTTTGGACGGTTTGTTGGTTTTTTGCAAAATAATTTTAGATGATTTGGTTACTGGTTTGAACTTCTCAACAACCTATCGAAACCGCCTCCAAAGTACCCATCAAATCGCTATGTATATAATTTATTGTTTTAAAATATTTTATACAAGATAATTTTTATTATCTTTTATATAGGTTATCTTTCATTAATCAAATACTTCCACACATAAAAAAAATGAACCTTTCTATATTTTATAATTACACTTTCCCTTAATCACATTAAAATAACATCAAGCATCACTCATTAGCGCCCAAAAAAGAAAACAAACTCAAATTAATAAACCAAGTGGAAAAAATTAAATTCAAGTTTAACTTTAATTGTGTTGTTTTATATAATTCAATTCTATTTTTAACTCTTTAGTTTGGGTGTCGATAAATTTTGATTTGTGTTATTGTAAATTTTTACTTCGGTTCTTGATGTGTATGAAGTTTTAAATGGTAAATCATTAGACATTTTATAATTATTTTTAAATATTAAAATCATTTTTAATCTTAAGTTCGCACCGCTTAAACCAAATCATCCAAATCGTAAGCCATTCACCTAAAAATAAAATTCATTTTTGATTTGGTCAGTAGTATAGAGAAAAAACTGCCTAAACTACATACCAACACCCCTAGTCCTTGCCATTTTTTCTTAGTAATTTGTTTTCCTGGGCCTAGTTGCCTGTCCTTACAGGTGCCGCGTTTGATTTTCTTGTCAAGATATCCCTTTTAGCAAATATATATATATATATATATATATATATATATATATATATCCCAGTGGAAGAGTTCTCGAGAATCCTATTGGAAACTTAACTTTGTTTGTTAGACGTGTTAGGATCTACTAAGGATGAGGACAATGAAAAAGACCAAAAAAAAAAAAAAAATAGAGATAACCATTTATTAGACCTTATCTTATAAACCATTGTGTTGTGGTAGATGATGCGCCTTAATATTGAATCTGCATTATTTTACAATGTAGGCCACAACTTTTGAATGGACATATTAGGGACATTATTATGAATGCTATTGATGCTTATCAGTAGGTGGCAGCGAATCACTACCACGTGCGGCTACGCATGGTGGTCGGACGGCTCTTCCTTACTCGCCTTA
This sequence comes from Artocarpus hirsutus, assembly GCA_946598075.1. Classification (NCBI taxonomy): domain Eukaryota; kingdom Viridiplantae; phylum Streptophyta; class Magnoliopsida; order Rosales; family Moraceae; genus Artocarpus; species Artocarpus hirsutus. The sequence continues at coordinate 16,956 of CAMOHE010030957.1, forward strand.
CCTGTTCGGGTGTACCTGCAACAAGAGAAAGGATGCTTCAGAGGTAAAAAGGGGGAACACTGGTAGGGTACCTGACAAGGGCTCTCCAACGCTCAAGGCAAGTGAGGCTTGGTAGAAAACAAAAGCTGGTTAGTTGGGAAGGAGCACGCTTCCTTAAGCTGCATTAAATGCGCCCTATTTATAAGTTGCCACTCAAACTGGGTGTTAGATGGGTTTTACCATTACCTATGTGTCACATAAAGGCCTATTAGATGGCAAAAGACAACTATCATAGTCTCCGTTGGTGGATTAGTTTTTATCCGACGGTGGGAGGATAGCCACCTGTTGGTCCATTGCGGCAAGTGGCAGTCTATTTGTAGGTTATAAGAATCCTACTTGAGCTGGTGTCCGACCCGAGAAAGCGATCGTTAGTGTTGTGGCCCGGAGGGCCCTAAAAAGCACCTCGGATAGACGAGCCGAGCTTGAGGGAGTTCAAGATTGCACTTCCAATAAGTTTTGCTGAGCTTATTTGCCAACCACTAGGAACAGGATCCTCGGCGGGAGGCATCGAGCTCACCCCCAACAGTAGCCCTCTAGTTTACCTAATTGGTGCTTGGCCTAGTGGACTATGCCAAGAGGGTGATGTCGGCTTGGATTAGTGCTTAGGCGATGTCCCAAAGCGGCAGGAGATGAAAAGTCATGCGATAAAGCTCGGAGGGACACGTGTCAACACGCAATTGGCTATCCCCCTGATGAGCGTAATTATTGCACCTCTTCATATTTTGTGCCCGAGTTTCGCCCCTATGGCGCCTATAAATAGCGGTGTATTCTCTGTAAGTCAATGTGTGAGCATGACTAACATGCTATCTTTCGAGTTTTAATTGTCAAGCTAGAGTTAATGACTCGAGGACTTCGAATTCATCCCAAGCTTCAACTAACCAGAGCAGGTAATTTCCCGATAAGGACATTTAGAAATGAGTAACCTTAGTGATTCCCAAAACATGGATGTTTCCTAGTCGGACAGCGATATGAATATAGACAGGTCGACAATCGAGGATGTGGACATTGAGGGGGTATCCACTAGTCATGATGGAGAGGCTCGGTTGGAAAAAATACTAAGTCTTAACGTAGGGATGGTGCCGAGTAGGAATTTTTGGACCTGATCAAAGGGAAACAGTCGATTAGGCCCTCCTGGGGCAAGGATCCTTACATTGGGGCTGTCACCGTTGGCACATCCCAGGTTATGGCCCATGAACGTGCTGGCTTGGTGGCAGCTCCCAAGGTGCCAAGCACTTCAAGCCGAAGTACTAGGGCTTCTGCTCCTGTTACAAGTCGGGTGACCGTGAATGTCTCCGACAATGATGAGCCAACCGACGAAGTAAAACTCGAGGACGTCGCCGAAGAGGATGCCGATGAAAGACTTGTCACCACAAGGGTCTTAGGAGTGGTCACTTATAGATGTTCTCAACTCGGCTAGAACTCCACTACTGGTTATTTGTGTGCCATGATGCAGGCTTGGCGAATGCATAATCCCTGATCTTGAAGGTGAGCAACCAGTCAGTTTTTCGTCTTAGAGACCCCCTATGAAGGCATGCTTCAGGGTCTCATCTTCAACGTGCCTAACTTCTAGTGCGGTTCGGGTAAATCGGTTTATATAATCCCTGACATTCTCATCCTCCTACTTGACAGAGTAGAGGTGAATTATTTCTTTTCTTTTTGTCTTAGTCATAGAAAAGGTAGTGGAGAAGGCATCAGATAGCTGGTAGAATAAGGTGATAGTGGCCGGCTCTATTCACCTGAACCATTGCCAAGCTGGTCCAGTCAAGATAAGCGAAAAGGCCTTGCACATGGCCGTATCATTGGCGTTCTGCAAGAGCATGTGTCCTTAATAGAGCTCAACATGCTCGTCAACATCAGTCATCTTGTCATAGGCTTTAATTTATAGAACCTTAAATTTTGGTGGCATGGGGGCCTACATAATGGCTTTTGTGAACAGCGGGTCTAGGGCGCCACCTTCGTTGAGCCCAAATCTGTTGTTACGGATCTGGTTAATCTGATGCTATAATTCTCAAAGCTAGAGGCTGTTGGTATCTTCGGGCAGCTCCACCCTATATGGAGCACCACCTTCAACCCTGTCGCTAACCCTGGGTTGCTGGTCCTACTGAACATCTACTTGATGTCTGAGCCGATCAAAAATCGATTCTCTAGATCCTTGTGGTGATTGTCTTTGGCCTCTTTGTGGGCTAAGTCAGCCTTCTCAAACAAGCCTATTGTTTGTCGAGACTCCTTTTGTGGATCATTTGAAATGCTTGGAGTCACCTTCATTTGTTCCTTCAGACACTTGTCCTGCTCGACCTCCGGCCTGGTTGGCCAAGGCTAGGACAAGGAGGACGAGGCCTGCTGGCGCACTTCTTGTTGCTATGCAAGCTACTGCGTGAGTATCCAAATAGCATTTGTCAGTTCTCGGATAAGGTCTCAGGCAACCGAATCATGCTTGCTCAGCCCTCGCCGCACTGCCTTGACCCTCGGATTGGGATCTTCTAGATTAAGGACAGTCTCTAGGTCTAGCCGAGTTTTGGTTTCAGTTTTAGGCTTCACTTGACCCTTCTTGTCGGGCACCTTCATCCTGGGTATTGCCTCGTGTTACCATCCTTGGGTTACGAGCTGAGTTTTGGTTGATGACTGGGTGAAGGCATAGGAGCCCTCCTTCTAGCGCCAAAATGTTAATGCTTGCCAATGGGTGACGGTGAATCAACACCACGTGCGGCTGCGCACGGTAGTCAAACAGCTCTTCCCTGCTCGCCTCTGCTGACTCGGGTGTACCTACAACAAGAGGAGCGACGCTTCAAAGGTAAAAAAGGGGAAGACCAATAGGTTATCGGATAAGGGCTCTCCGACGCTCAAGGCAGGTGTTGTTCGGTAGAGAATGAAAGCTGGTTAGTTGGGAAAGAGCATGCTTCCCTGAGCTGCAGTAAATGCGCTTTATTTATAGGTTGCCACTTGAATCGGGTGTTAGGTAGGTTTTATACACGACCCGTGTGTCAAATCAAGGCTGTTAGATGGCAGGAGACAAGTGTCATAGTCCCTGTCGGTGGATTAGTTTTCATCTGACGGTGGGAGGATAGTCATCTGTTGGTCCCTTGTGGCGAGTGGCAATCTATTTGTAGGTTATAAGAATCTGACTTGAGCTAGTGTCCTACCTGAGGAAGCGATCGCTAGTGTCGTGGCCCGGAAGGCCCTAAAGAGCACCTCGGATAGACGAGTTGAGCTTGAGGGGGTTCAAGATTGCGCTCCCAATAAGTTCTGTCGAGCTTATTTGTAGACCACCAGGAACAGGATCCTCGGCGGGAGGCGCCGAGCTCACCCCCAACAAATACCATCACGTTACACAGTGCCAAAAAAGACATTGGGATAAAGCATGGTGACCCTAACATTATAATAAAAATAAATAAAAATGGAATAAAGTATGAGCAATACTATTATATGTTTCGAGAGGATTTAATTCACATCATGATGTATCCAAATTTTATACGTCAAAACACTTTTCTAAATTTTTCAAAGAAATATTGTGATCCGCAGACAATATATATTTTGGGAAAGAATGAGGTTATATAGCTAATTGGAGACTGAAAAAACTAATCTATTATTAAGGTTTTGGAAATTGCAACTTTTTTTCTTTTGGCCAAGAACAGAAGAAACGTGATCACTACTTGATATCCACGTTCAAAACATTTAAGGAGAAATTTAAAATATTTTTTTGACAACTCTTCTAAGTCCAAATTCAATAATTAGAGCAGTTGATCATATCTGGCATCAATTTATCAGTGTACATGCTATCAAAACTCCAAGTCCAGTGTTTTATTATTCTAAGATATTGACACTGAAAAACAGTTTTTTAAAAACAAAGAGAAATTCACTCTTTTTTTTTTTGTTCATTTGTTAACTAGATTTTTCCATTCTTTCTTCTCAATCTTTTACAGATATGGCTAGTTATTATTTATGGTAATTCAATAATAAAAGCAGCAATATTATCAGATTTTTTTAGCTACGCCCATATAGATGTCACCCGGAAGCCTTAGATGTTGCTTTTCGGTTGACGTCTAAAACCTTTTACGTTGGAGTGATGATTTTCTCAATCACGATCAATCGGATTTATCCATTGATAACAAAGTTTTGGTTAAATAATCATATGTGTCCTTGATCGATGTACTTATTTGAGTGTTTGGTAGATTTCGAAACCTGGCATAGATCTATTTTTCCATGTATTTCGTTTGAGTTTACTAGTGTAATCTATTGTTTATCAAAATCGTAAGTGTCAGTATTGATGTTTGTATTTCCTTTGATTTGAAATATACTTCTATTAAAAAAACTGTAAATAATGTAAAAAAGTTGCAAAATATCACACAATAATTATACGGTTTAGTTTAATACCAGAAAAGATTACCTTCTTCCTTATTTAATTTGATATATTATAGATACATATACATATGATATTAGATGCATTTACTGCAACATGGAAGAAGTGAAGTTTCATTTTGAACTAATTATGAAACGCTCATTTTAATGTGCTGATCACACTGGGGATTTGCATACTGCCTGAATGCAACTGGTACTGGATTATCAGCCAGAGTCAGACGCCCAGTTGTTTCGTCATCCGCAAAGATTCCAACTATGTAGCATTTCTGCAAAGAGTTAGACTCTAGGAGAGGGCAAAATAGAAGCTTGTAGTCACGCCTAGGATATTTGGAATCTCTTTCTATTTTAAAATGACCATGACTGGTAAACCCAGACCTGGTACCAACAACCACAAACTGTTGTCCGAAGACTTTGTCGGTATGATTAATCACCCTCCACGATGAGTCTCCACATACGTATGAGACGGCTGCCTCTGGAAAATCGATGTTGAGAAAGGTGGACTCTCGGATAATATCGTCTTCGTCGGGTGGGATAGGCGAAAATTTTACTGGAATTCTTGGTGCTGTAGCGTCGTCTTGAACCCAACAGGTTCCATTTCTTTCAACGAGTGGTGAAATAATGGTGGTGGTTACTCCTATTTTGTCAGGCCAAGCCAACAAATCATAATATACGCCCTTTCGGACTTCGTTTCCCGATGTATCGACAACTGCAGGAGGCAGAATGCCGCGGCTGGGCCTCGCAGGCTCTCCTAATTTCGGTGCGAAGGAAAGGAAAAGGACGGAAAATGTGAAGAAAGTGGTGGCTTCCATTTTTTTTGGGTTATTTTGGGGGGTGTTTTTGTGTGGAAATGGCTACAACAAAGTTTGTATTTATAGACTGGTTAAAGGAGTCTCTCTATATTACGCACCAATTATATATTCATGTTTTTAGTGTGGAGGCTTAAATCTCCCACCTACCCATTCTGCACGTTTTAAGGTTGGGCTCTCGTAGCATACAGTTAATTAATAATTATCACGGATATTCGCATTTGATATGCTATGTGCTCTTAAAACACACATACACACAAAAAAAGAACCAAAAAAAAAAAAAAAACAAAAGAGAACGAAAACAAATAAACAAAATAAAACAATACATACACACACACACACACATATATATATATATATATATATTTTTACATATGCACGTTAGAGTAAACTATATATATGTCAAGTACTATTCAAACAAAAAATGTACGTGGTTCATCCAATTTCAGATACAGAAAACAATCCAACTAAAACAAGTGAAATAATAATGTACTACTATATCATTAACTAATTTAATCGGCCAGTTAAATTTAAAAATGTTTAACAAATACTATGTTGGCTCAATATGGTTTTAATTACATAGAATATATATAATAATTAGATTTTGGATACTTAATATAATCTCGATAACTAAAAGAAAATTAACTAAAAGGGTAAAGAACTGATGACATTATGAGAGGCATAAGAATGATTTTCTCTGCACAGTTTATTTAGTCATTCATTTTACTCTTTATTAGTATTGGCCGCCGATACCAATAAAAATGATGTCAATTTTTTTTTTTTTAATTTTTCTATGTAGTGGACAAATCAAGAATGACAGTCAAGGGCAGTGTTCCCAACTTAGTTTAATTTCACCTTAAAAAAAAATTTTGAACAAAGAACATAACTTGCATCAGAAATACGAAAAACATCTTAATTAAATTGAGACCTATTCTTTTTTTATCCCGCACTAAACCTTCAACTTGAATATCAAGAAAAACTCCACTCGACTATTAAAAAAATTACAAAGAAAAAAGATAAAATAATGAATATTATTAAGGTATGAAAGCTTGTTTAGTTTCATTACACATAAGGCGCATTAGTGTTTTATCTACTAGGCAACAACAAGACAAATACATGGCTTCCCGCAAAAAAGTAAGAAAGAAAGGAAGGAAAAAAAAAAGGAGTGGCAAATTACACATGGAAATAGTGTTCCTAATGTTACCAAGAGTAACACGAGTAACATAAAAATAAAAAGAAATTCTCAAACATGTTTGGTGGGATACAAATCCGTCTTCTTTGCAAAATCCTTGAAAACAAAATGGTAACATTGGAACAGATCTATTGGATTTCGGTCTACGACCAAAAAAGTGGCAATATACCACCTAATTCAGTGAGGATTGGAGTGGAGCTATTTCAGTTTGGGATAATCATTTAATAGAAAAGCCCCTTTGTTTCGTCAATTTTATCTCTTTGACCCATGCAATTTTCAATACAACAGTCGCTCTATATCATAACTTCAAATAATATCAAGTTATACCATTAATCAAATATATTGGACTTTTTTTTTTTTTTTTTTTTTTACCTGGGCGTGGTAGGATACGAATCTGGTTATTCTGGTCTCCAAAAATGCCCCCAAACCTCAATTTAAAAAAGGATCTACAGTTGATGGTCAAATCAACTTCACTCTGTAACTAACAGGTTTTAAAGGTGTTTTGAAATGCGAACAATGGACATCACCGTGCACGGTAACATATTAGCCCTTAGATAAGCTTAAAAACAACATTTTTTTTAAAAATTGATCAAGGAATTTCCAAAAAAAATTTCAATCTTGAGTTAGTTTGTCTATTGATTGATAAGGTGTAACCAAAAGTTGTTCTAAAGGCTTTGGATGACCAAACTAAGGCTTGTTTGCACTTCAATATTTTGGTCCTAAATTTTGTAGAATTTTTTTGTCCAAAGTTTGCTTCTTTTATCAATGTTTTGATTCTTTTCTATAATGCTATTGATATTGTTCATGAAGGCGTTTGATTAGGGAGGCTTTAGATAACTCAATTTATGCTTGCAGTACTCAAATATTGGTTTATGAAGAGTGCTACCTGCACTCTTTTAAAGGAAGGTAACCCTAGTGAGTTACCAAGCTAAGTAAAAGAAGGTAAGCCTATAGTATACAAGTTTAGTTGAAAGAAAATGAATATTTAATGTTTAAGTTACGTTATCAATCGAGTAGTTTAGTAATAAGAAAAGTTAACTAATTATAAACATGACACATAAGCCAACTAATAAAAGGAAAAGGATTGAGACGGGAATGCTAGAGCTAGAATCAGGTAAGTTCAAATTTCACCTACAGCATGAAGTAAATAATTTTCGAATGCGAATTATATATATATATATATGTTTGCAAATGTTATACAAGTTGTTTTTAAAGTATGTTTTCATTTGTTATGTATAAAAGTTTGCAATGTATTTGTAAAAAATATGTTTAAAGTACATTTGCATTTTGTTAATGCATAATGTTTTATAGTTTAAATTATAAGTTTTATGTTGCAAATGCAATGAGTTTTACAGTACAAGTTATGATTTGCAAATGTATTTGCATATGACGTTATTGCATTTGATATGCTCACTAAAGTTTATAAGAAGGTAAAGTAAATATAAAAAGAAAGTATCGTACCAACCTCCGTGATACGAGGTGTGCAAGTAAAGTTAAAGTTTGACCTCCTTGATGTGAGGTACATGGCCTCGGTGTTCGATGCTCTCAAGTCTTCCACAAAGGAAGTATTATGTTTATGATCTCATGATTAATGATGTTGGTACAAACATTAAAGTAAGATAAGGAAAGTTAAGGGATAAAGATAGAAAGTTAAAGTAAGAAAAGAATGTTCATAAGACGTTCATAATTGAAAGTTCATAATTAAGCATAAATCGAATCATGTATTTTGATTTTGCTCGTATTTCTTGTTATGAAATGTTTATGTGTTATGTTTATGAAAAACATTCTGAGAAATGTTTATTGAAAAAAAATTCATATTTACAAGAAAAGGTTTATAAATGACGTTTTACGCAAAACGTTTAAGAAATGTTTTATGAAAAATGTTTCAGAAATGTTTATGAAAAACATTTTAAGAAAAAAGGTTTTTTATGAGAAATGTTTTTAAAGCATATTTAAATGATTTGTGAGATTACGTTTGAACTTACCAAGTGAAAGCTCATTAAAAGTTTCTTCATGCTGTAAGTAGTCCTACGGGTAACCAGTAAGACCTGTTTGGGAAGCTTGGTGTTGCGGAGAGTAGATGTAGAGATTTGGGTATGGATATCACTACGGTATGCTTTCACTATTTAAAAGAAATGTTTTCCACTATTTGATGTAGTATTTTCAAAATTTTAAGAAAATCAAAGTTTTAAGATATATTTTCAAAGTTTAAGTCATATTTTACAAAATGTTTTATATAATTATAAAGTTAAGTTTAAAGCTATGTTTTAGCAAATGTTTCTTATTAAGTTTTAAGAAACAATTTTTAAATGGTTTTAAATTTAAAGTCTACTGTTGAGTAATGTTTTAACTTAAATTGCGACAGAAGTCGCAACAACTTTTAAGAATGTTTTAAAGGATGTAATGAAAAAAGAAAAAAGAAAAATTATTTAAGTATTTTTCTTACTTAAGTAAGGAAGAATAATGTTTAAGAAATAAAGTTTAAGAAAGTTAAGTGACTGCCCGAAAAGGCGAGTCATCACATGTATGAAGTTTTGAATGGTAAATCATTTGACATTTTATAATTATTTTTAAATATTAAAATCATTTTTAATCTTAAGTTCGCACCGCTCAAACCAAATCATCCAAATTGTAAACCATTCTCCTAAAAATAAAATTTATTTTTGATTTGGTCAATAGTTTGGAGAAAAAACTGCCTAAACTGCATACCAACACCCTTAGTCCTTGCCATCTTTATCTTAGTAATTTGTTTTCCTGGGCCTAGTTGCCTGTCCTTGGAGGTGCCGCATTTAATTTTCTTGTAAAGATATCCCTTTTAGCAAATATATATATATATATATATATATATAATATATATATATATATATATATCCTGGTGGAAGAGTTCTCGAGAATCCTACTTGTAACTTAACTTTGTTCATTAGACGTGTTAGGATCTAGTAAGGATGAGGACAATGAAAAGACCAAAAAAAAAAAAAAAATAGAGATAACCATTTATTAGACCTTATCTTATAAAACATGTGATGTGGCAGACGACGCGCCTTAATATTGAATCTGCAATATTTTACAATGTAGACCACAACTTTTAAATGGACATGTTAAGGACATTATTATGAATGCTGTTAATGCTTACTAGTGTATGGCAGCGAATCAACACCATATGTGGCTGCGCATGGTGGTCGAACGACTCTTCCTTGCTTGTCTCTACCTGCTCGGGTGTACCTACAACAAGAGGAGGGACGCTTTGGAGATAAAAAGGGAAAATGTCAATAGGGTACCAGACAAAGGCTCTCTGATGCTAGGGCCGGTAATTTTAGACACGGCACGATGACACGAGATGAAAACGACACGAGATAAATGTGTTTGAACCGTACGTATATTAAATGGGTCATAAATGGGTTGGCACGAATAACACAAAAATAGACGTGTTGGATTCGTGCTAGCACGTTTAACACGCTTTAACACGTTTATAGCACTTTTAAACTTAAAATAAAAAAGAATAAAAATTTTGTGGTTGCAAAGAATTGAACCTTGCTCCCAAAGGTTTAAAATGCCACTAGCATACCACCCAACTGTTTAATGTTTTTAATTTAGAAAAAGCTTCTAATATATTTATTATGGTATATTTAAACTTAAAATTAAAAAAAAAAATTAAGAATTTGCTATTGCAAGGATTTGAACCTTGCTACAATTATACTCTACGCTTTGATTTAAGGAACTTATAATCTTGAAGACTGCCTCTTTTAGGATTTCATTACTGTGAACGAAAGATTACTAATAACTTATTTTGAAAGAAAAAAGTTGGAACGTGAATCAACGAAAGAAAAAAGAAAGAAAGAAAGAAAGAAAAGCACGAGTTGTACCAATAACTGAGCAAGGACACCGACTTTTTTTTACTTGAAAAAAATTCAACATGATTTTGGGATTTGGGAACCTTTTTCGAAAAAGAAATTATTGGATGTCATTTTACACGTTGTTTGCTTGAATGGTGGAGTTCCTAGTTTAAACTTAAAATTAAAAAAAAATTTAAGAATTTGCTATTGCAAGGATTTGAACCTTGCTACAAGGGTATG
>CAMOHE010030959.1:0-15538 GCA_946598075.1 Artocarpus hirsutus
TAGATTTTGTGAATGTTGGTTTAATATATTTTATAAATTTTCTTCCGCATTTGAAAATTTAAAACTTGTTTTAAAAGAAATTTTTTTAGTTCGGCCTGCCGACCATTACTGGTCGGACTGTCGAATAATTTTGATCAGCCTGCCGGTTGCCATGTATCGGCCTGTCGATCTTGTTAATTTTAAAACCCCATTTTGCAAGGCCTCGGACGGCCTGCCGATGGGTGATCTTCGGCCTGCCGGTTGAGTTCGGCCTGTCGAAATTAAAAGTTCGGCCTACCGGCCGAGATGTGTTCAAAAAACAAATTTTATCTTTTGTTTTCAAAGGCCAATTTAATTTAAATGATATTAGCAAACTATTTACAGAATGTTTATGGAAAAGCAAATTATTTAATTAAGTAAATTTATAATTTCTCATAAATTGTATTTTTATAAAAAAAAAAATGTATGTAAAGATCCTGGGAATGCTTTTCCAAACTATGATTTCAAATGCATGTTATTAATTACAATAGTTTGCTCCAGTTAATGTTTTAAAGAATGAATGTAACGATATCTGTGACGTCCGGAAAGGGGGCGTTACATCTTTTTCCTCTCTTTCTTTATTTGCTGCCAAGAGTGAGAGTGAGAGAAGATTAGAGAATGAAAGAGTTAAAGAAAGAAAGATATTATAGAGACATGTTTATGTGAGACTTAAGAACGAAGGGATGAACCGTGAGGGAATAAGGAAGAAACCAAGAAGAGAAAAAGAAAGAAAAGAATAAGGAAACGCAATATTTAAGGAGACATATGAATGCATGAAGAGAGGATGGAGAATCATAAAGGTGTTCAATGGCTTTCATCAGAATATGAAGGGATATATTATGTGATGTGACGAATGAATGAATGATGATATTTAGAATCTATCCACTGTATTACTTAAACAATAGTATGTTTCAAAGCATATTTTAAAGTTATGTATGTTGTTATTATGAATATGTTTAAAGTGTTTTTGATAATTTTTCATGAGTATGATGTGAACCCTCTTGTTGTCATGAACCAACCAATGTTATATACGTTTTCATGGTCAAATCCTCGAGGAAGCATGTTCCAAGATAGGAACCATCTATGAATGAATGTTAAGGGTTCTAACTACTTGACATTAACGTTATGCTACGGGCCCAAAAACCTAAAAGTAATGTATGTTTATGAAAGTATGTTTTTATATGAAACTATCATGGTTTACTTATTAAGCATTATGCTTATATAGTTCTCGTGATGCAGGTGAGCTTCTAAGTAAGGATGTAGATGACTGAACAAGAATGGTCCAAGGACCCATGATGAGTCTAAGATGCAATATTTATTTCTAAGTATTTCTCTGATGTTATTAGAAACTAAGAATTGTTATCAAGGACATTTGGGGGATTTTCTAGATTTTGTGTAAGTGTTGTAATCTTAATATTTTCGTTGCCAATGATATGATAATTTCGGCATTAAGGTTAAGTTAATGTTTGATTTTTTTTTCCTATAGTGTCTCTGTTTGGATTGCCGGTGTTCGGCCTGCTGATGGAAAGTTTGGCTTGCCAAACTGGCCCATCTTCACATGCATGAACGAACAAAGCGTGGCGCTCCTCTCCTCTCTTTCCTCCTAGGGGAGGGGGTTGCTACACTAAGAGTAGTGACTAAGTACATGGCGAGTTTAGTAGATTCTATCTCTAGAAACTAGGTAAGTAGGAATCTCACCTACAACATGAAAAACACATTTTTCAATTTAAAGTGTTTACATGTTTAGTATTATGCCATGTTATGATATGTTAAGACATGTCATGCTTATTATTATGCAATGTATTGTATGTGATGTATGCTATATAAAATTATATTGCATATTCACCTTCTATTAAGAATAGTTATAATTAATAATATGCGATGATATGTAGTGATATGCCATACTATATACACACAATAAGACAAGTGTAATAAGATAAGATAAGTTAAATTAAGAGTGTCGTACTAACTTTTTGACCTATGGGAAGGTTTCATGGCCTCTTGATCTAGAGAAAGGTATGCAAATTCAATTCAGTTTATGATCTAGAGTTGTTGGAGACCTCATGAACCCTAACTTCTCAACGATCGCGTGTAACTAGTATGTACACATAGGGGCCATTAAATAAGACAAGTTAGAAATATATGTAGAAGTTGTTTATAATGAAGCATAACTAGTTAATGCATGTTTTTGTAAATGTTTCAAACTTGTTTTGTAAGAATATGTTTTCTATTTGCTAAGCGAAAGCTCACTCAGTTATGTTCATATTATACGTAAGTAACCTGTTAACATCTTGTAATGGGCAGTGGCAAGCGACAAATAGATAGTAGAAGGGTATATATACCACTTGCAAAAGTATCTTTTGCAATAGTTTTAAAATGAATATGTATGTATGTATAGTTTTACGCAAGTATGATTTCAAAATATGAATTGTAATTTTATAGTTTCAGTTTAAGTTATTTAAGACTAATAAGTTGTAATATACCTATATCAAAAGTTTAAATAAATTAATTATAGTAATAGTTAGTTTAAGAAATGTTTTAAAAGATTTATTTTAATTAAGGAATTGTTTTAAGGAAATTGATTTGAGTAATTAATTTTAAATTTTGAAAACAATTTGCTTTTGCAAATTCAATATATTACGATAAGTTTAAGTTTAAGAATGCGATTATATAGTTAACTAACGACTATGTAAATAGGGTTATTACAATCATTGATATACTTGAGCTTATCACTAATGCACCTAGTTTATCGCTAATGTATTATAGCTGATTAATAATTAATGAAGGATATTTTTGTCCTTTTACTTTATAGTTAATAAGGAGGGCCATTTCTTAATTTTAAAAAGTATAATAATTTATTTTAAAAAAGTTTTTTTTTTGGTGGACAACGGGGTCTAAAGCCAGACCCAAAAAGAAGCAGACAAAAACAGCTAAGAAAGACGAAAGCCTACACATTCTGGGGGTAGAGACTCCTATTACATCTCTAGAAATTAACACATCGAGACCCTAGGGGGTTAAAAAGGTCTTTAAAAATATCATTTGCCTCTATGTTCTTTAATAAAAAAGATATTTTTTGGAAAAACGAGTTAGGTTATCTTTTTTTCCTCTTTTTATTGTGGGAAGCTTTATGGTGGAGAACAGTATACAGGTTGGTATTCATTTTTACCGATGATCTATATAGTCTCTTCCACACTTATTTGTAGTCCTAAAATAGATAATAAAAAAACCATTATTTCAAAAATTGAAATATAACATGTTAGACACGTCCTCAAGCTGGTGGCCCATATGACATGTTCAAAATTTGATCATAACCGCCATCAATTGTAAAATGAAGGGTGTAGTTTTTGGACAAAGCAAAACTGCTCTCAACTGTAAATAACCATGTGATGGGCCATGGTTATTTAAAAGGGAGGCTTATGTTTTGGTCCCTAAGCGCATAATTTTCTAACACACTATACCATCTAAGGGAGAATTGAGAGTGCTCAGAAATTCCAAAATATAGTGTAAAAATGACAATCAAAGTCAGGCCAAATTCTTGTCAATGGTAGGAGGTACTATGTCATTCATTTGCTTCTGCTTTTATGAATGTTATAATTTGAATAACATTTGGCATCAGAGCCTTTAATACCTTTGCCTTGATGTGTTCAATTTTGAACAATTTTTCTTTTTTCACGACATACATGGCGGTGATATGAGTTTTAATTTTCCTCTAAAATTTTGATCATTGATGTAAGAAAACTCTTAGTTTATTGTTTTCTTAATGTTATGTGATTAGAACCATTGAATTCAGCCACCATTGATGATCTGCAAAATTTTCAAAATTTTGGCAGTGAAAAGCAAATTTGGATCAATATACATTCTTCATTGATTATGTGTTTTAAATTCACAAGTCATCAAATCATTGATCTCTGAGCATTTTGGGATTTGAAATGGCTGAATGGGATGTCAGAATCGCTAGAAATGATCGATTTTTGTTCGAGTCAACAGCGGGTTGAAACCGGGTCGCTCAGACCCAATCGGAGGTTGAAGACATCTGTTGTTGTCGTTTTTTTAAGATTGCTGGAAAACAAAATTTAGTATTCATTAAGAAAGATGCTGTTATTCTGTATAAAATGACATCATGTTTGGGTGTCTTAATTAATTAAATGAAACGATGTCGTTCAATTAAGTAGGCTGCTGTTAAAATGGCACCGTTTACATATTTACCAAAATGTCGTCATTTCAATATTGAAATGGGTGCTATCATCAAGATTAAAATGGCAACGTTTTTCAAGTAGAAACAACTTGTCGTTTCATTTTAGCAAGCCTAGATGTCATTTTTCTTCATTTATTTCATTTTTTTTAGCAATTTTTCATTAAAAAGGGAGGGAAGATTTTAATTTGCAATAATTTCATGGGAAATTAATTTTTTCATTATGTGCTAATTATTGTTATATGTATAATATATGTTTCATTATGCATATTATTAAGCTAAGCTAAGCATAAATTCAGATTTTGTTCATAATTATTTATATTGCCTATGGAATATGCAATTTCATATGAATAACTTTTATGAACAAAATTAAATGTCTTAGTGATCTATATAATTTTGAATAATTAGAGCTTAGCCACAGCACCTCTAATTATGCAAAATTATATATCAATTGGTTTAGGATCACATTTGGTTAAAGGACACTTATTGCAATTAGTTGTACTCAATATAATAAACTTTATCCCATAGGAATTTTTATTATATTGGTATGACTAATTGGGATAAAATATCAGATTATATTTTCTAATTTACCCACAAGAATTAGAAAAAAGTGAACATAATTTGATAGTTTTATCATATAGTAAAATGAATCTAATTAAATTAGAACTTTAGCCCACAGGCAAGTTTTATGTCACTAGATTTATGATTTTATGCATGATTTACAATGGTAAAGTATGATTTAAATCTACTAGTCTCAATATTTTGAATCATAAGCATGTTTGTTTTAATTATGCAGTCATACAACCTGTGAATTTCTTTGATGTTAGATGTGATATCCCTGAACTGAAAGGGGATAACTATAAGGTCTGGAAGGAGAGAATTCTCCTTCACTTAGGGTGGATAGACATTGATTATGCTATAAGAAAAGACGAGCCTGTAATCACTAAAACCAGCACTCAGGATGAGATTGCTATTTATGAACGTTGGGAGAGATCTAATCGCCTTAGTGTCATGTTCATAAAGACCAAAATCTCTGCTGGTATATGTGGTTCCGTCGAACAGTATAACAAGGTCTGGGCATTATTGAAGGCCATTGATGAGCAGTTTGAAACTTTAGATAAGGCACTTGCCAGCACCCTAATCATGAGGTTCTCGTCCTTGAGGCTCACCAATGTGAGAGGTATGCCTGAGCACATCATAGAGATGAGGGACATAGTGGCTCAACTTAAGAACTTTGAGGTGGATATGTTTAAGTCTTTTCTAGTGCACTACATTCTGAACACCCTTCCAAAGCCATAGTGGGCCCTTTAAAATTTCTTACAATACACATAAAGAGAAATGGTCAATCAATGAACTGTTGATCATGTGTATGCAAGAAGAAGGACGGCTTATAATGGAAATGGGTGAAACTGCACTGACAACAACAAAGGGAAAGAATCAAATTCAAGACCAGAATCAAGCTAAAGATAAGGGGAAAGGTAAAATTCCTTCCAAAGCTGTCATTAAGAAGGAATCCAAGTGTTTCTTTTGTAAAAGGAAGGGACACATAAAGAAGGATTGTGCCAAATTTTAGAGTTGGCTTAAGAAGAAAGGGCATGTGAAACCTAAGGAAGCCAATAAGAAGTGAGCTAAGCATCTCTTTAGGAAACCAGATGTGTTCACATGTGGAAGCCGTAGGAACATGCACCTTAGTTTTACGCAGTGGTTTTACTTTAGAATTGGATAAGACATTTAATGTTCCAAACTTTTCTAGGAACTTAATTTCTACATCAAGACTTGTACCTTTGGGATATTCCTTTACTTTGTTAGAAAATTCCTTCAGTTTATTTTATAAATCTGATCTTGTTGGGAATGGTATCTTGTTTGATGGTCTTTTCTCAAGTAATTTGCAAAATGAACCAACTTATATTGCTATGCATGTTCAATCTGGCACTAAGCACTGTGTTATAAATGAGGATTCCTCTATGTTGTGGCATCGGAGATTAGGACATATCTTCATTGAGAGAATCAAAAGGTTAATAAATGACGGAGTACTCAGTACTTTGGATTTTACTAACTTTGAGACTTGTGTGGGTTGCATTAAGGGAAAGCTAACCAAGAAGTCTAAGAAAGGTGCCAAGGGGAGTTCAAAAATATTAGAGATCATACATTCAGATATTTGTAGTCTAGACATAGACTCACATCGTCCAAAGTACTTTATCTCTTTCATAGATGATTACTTATGATACATGTATCTCTACTTGCTGCATACAAAGGACGAAGCATTGGTCGCCTTTAAAGTTTTCAAGGCTGAAGTAGAGAAACAATGCGGAAAACAAATAAAGAACATGAGAACAGATAAAGGTGGAGAATATTATGGTAGATACACTAAGGATGGACAAGCTCAAGGTCCATTTGAGAAGTTTCTTTAAGAGCATGGGATAGTTGCCTAATACACCATGCTCGGTTCCCTCGATTAGAATGATGTGGTAGACAGAAGAAACCGAATGTTAATGGATATGGTTAGGAGTACGTAGAATAGCTCCAATCTTCCTAAGTCCTTATGGACTGAAGCTCTTAAGACGGATGTGTATATATTAAACCGAGTTCTAACCAAGGCTGTCCCAAATACACCATTTGAGTTATGGAAAGGTTGGAAAATGAGTTTACGAGATATACGCATTTGGGGATGTCCATCTAAAGTAAGAGTGTACAACCCACAAGAGAAAAAGCTATATCCGAGGATCATTAGCGGGTATTTCATTGGATATGCCAAAAGATCCAAAGGGTATATATTCTATTTCCAACTCACAACACTAGATTTGTAGAGTCAAGGAACGCCAAGTTTCTTGAGAATGACTTGATTAGTAGGAGCGATCAATTTCAAAACACAGTTTCTAAAAGAGAACATACTGACACTCAACCATCTACATCAAGTGGTAGGTTGATTATTGTTCATAACACTCCTATAGTTTAACCAAGTGTTATGCAACTGATCGTTGAAGTTCCACAAACTGCTGATAATAATCTAGGTCAAATTGCTCAAGAACTAGTGGAAACAGTTGAGCAGCAACTTGAACAACAGATTCCCTATGAAAATGTTGAGTCAACATTAAGAAGATCTACTAGGGAAAGGAAATCAACAATTTCTAGTGATTATGTTGTGTATCTACAAGAATCAGACTACAACATTAGAGCCGAAAATGATCCCAAAACATTTTCATAAGCCATGAGTTGCCAAGAATCAAAACTTTGGTATGATGCTATGAAGGATGAGGTGGATTCTATAGCATCCAATGGAGTTTGGGATCTTGTCAAGTTGCCTGATAGTGCAAAAGCCATAGGGTGTAAATAGGTCTATAAAACCAAGAAAGACTCATTGGGCAACATCGAAAGATATAAAGCAAGACTCGTTGCCAAATGGTTCACTTAGAAGGAAGGAATCGACTACAAGGAAACCTTTTCTCCTGTATCTAAGAAAGATTCTCTCCGCATCATCTTGGCACTCGTTGCTCATTTTGACTTAGAGTTGCAACAAATGGATGTGAAAATAGCATTTATCAATGGTGAACTAGAGGAAGAGGTTTATATGAAACAACCAAAAGGATTCTCCTTTAGTAATGCTGAGCAATTGGTGTGTAAGCTTAAGAAATCCATATCTGGGTTGAAGCAAGCCTTCTGTCAGTGGTATTTAAAATTCCATGACGTGATCTCTTTATTTGGATTCGTAGAGAACATCATAGATCAATGCATGTACTAAAAGGTCAGTGGGAGTAAAATTTATTTCCTAGTCCTATATGTGGATGACTTTCTACTTACAACCAATGACAAGGGTATGCTATATGAGGTGAAACAATTTCTCTCCAAAAACTTCAATGTAAAGGATATGGGTGATGCATCCTTTGTTATAGGCTTTAAGATACAAAGAGACAGATATAAAGGGATTTTGGGTCTGTCTCAAGAGACCTCTATCAACAAAGTTTTGGAGAGATTTTGGATGAAAAATTATTCACCAAGTATAGCTCCCCTTATGAAAGGTGATAGATTCAATTTGAATTAGTGTCTAAAAAATGACTTTGAAAGAGAATAGATGCACAACATTCCATATGCTTCAGTTGTTGGAAGCCTTATGCATGCTCAGGTTTGCACAAGACCTGACATTGCATTCGCTGTAGGAATGTTAGACAGATATCAGAGTAATCTAGGATCATACCACTAGAAGGCTGCAAAGAAAGTGATGAGGTACCTACAAGAAACCAAAGACTATATACTTATATATAGATGGACTGACAACTTGGAGGTCATTGGCTACTCTGATTTTGAATTTGTTGGCTGCATTGATTCATGGAAATCAACTTTCGGATACATTTTCATGCTAGCTAGTGGAGTTGTTTCATGGAGGAGTGCCAAGCAAACTTTGACTGCTACTTCCACTATGGAGGCCGAATTTGTGTCTTGTTTTGAGGCTACCTTGTATGGTGTATGGATCAAGAGTTTTATTTCTAGGCTTAGGATTGTGGATTCTATCTCTAGGCCATTGAGAATATTTTGTAACAATTCACTGCTGTTTTTATGGCTAAAAACAACAAGAGCGGTAGTCAAAGCAAATACATCGATATTAAGTATCTAGCAATAAGGGAAAGTGTTAAGGGTAAAGTAGTGGTCATCGAGCATATTAGCACTGAATTGATGATTGTCAATCCCTTGACTAAAGGCATGCCACCAATAAAATTTAAGGATCATGTAGACAGAATGGGACTTGGTTCCCTTATGTAATTTGTTATACTTTTGTAGTGGAACTCTATATTTATGGTAATTTCTCATTTTCAATTAAGTGCATAAATTTATTTCTGAGAAATATCACTAAAGTTTAGACCTAGAATAAACATAGGGTTTGTTTATTAAGTTACATGGGCAAATCTTGAGAGACAAGATATATTGTAATACATGAAAGATAATACTCATCATTTAGAGGACTATCGCCATGATTCATGTATTTTGTTTCTTATTGTAATAGTTGTAGGATGTATGGGCTAAGTGGGAGAATGTTAGATACATCCTCAAGCTGGTGGATATTATGACATGTTCAAAATTTGAACATAACCACCATCAACCGTAAAATAGAGGGTGTAGTTTTTGGACGAAAAAAAACTACTCTCAATTGTGAATAACCCTGTGATGGGCCACGGTTATTTAAAAGGGAGGCTTATGTTTTGGGCCCTGAGCACACAATTTCTTAACACACTACACCATCTAAGGGAGATTTGAGAGTGCTTAGAAATTCCAAAATACAGTGTAAAAACAACAATCTAAGTTGGGCCAAATTTGCATCAATAGCAGGAGGTACTATGTGATTCATTTGCTTCAACTTTTATGAATTTAAATTGTTATGATTGTTATAATTTGAATAACATAACAAGTCAAAAATTGAAAAAGAAAAGAAAAGAAAAGAAACGAGCAATGCTGGTCACACCAAACTATCGGCAAGCACGGTTTCACCCAACCACTAGAGATGTCATCACGAAGAGGCGAACGCCAGCGATGGGAAGATACTGGTGAAGATTTATAGTTGGTGGGGGATAAAGATGGCTAACTCCACCGGAGCTCGACAACGACAAGCTCATCCAGCTTTTGCAATGTCGATAGGCCAGAGCTCTGATTTCGTTTTCGTCCTTAGCTGGAGCTTGATGACAATGAAGAGGGGAGAGATCTGATTTAGTGTTCCTGCCACAAATCCAAGTCTCATCGTCAAGGAAGGCTGCTATTAAAAAAGCAACGAATGTGCCAGCATCTTCATCAAAGAGAGCTCCCGGAGTCGAAGAAGGGACTATTTCCTCTATTTTTTTAATCTTTTTTATTCTTGAGTTAGTTATTATCCACAACCAAGGGACTGTGTTTAGAGATAAAAGGTAGTTTAGAGGAACTTTTCATTAGTCTACTTTAACAATTTAACAATTAATAGAAGGACCTTTATGGTCATGACATTATTCTTATGAGCCCAAGTGGTCGTATGAGTTGCACGCGATCGTCAAGAAGTTAGGATTTACAAGGTCTCCAATGGCACTATGATCTAAAGTTCATCGACTCATTGACATCTAAAACTTTTGTGTTTGAAAAATTATGATTCAGACTTTTTGGGGTTGACTACACCGTTTTGGAACAAAAATTTACACAATTTTCTAAATCTGCTCATAACACCATATTAGGGGCAAAATCATAAAAATTTTCTCTATAAACATTCTTCATCTCGTCAAGATCAAAAACTTGTGTGTTTCGACCTTAAAGAGGCCCATTTTTGTAAAAAACAAAGGCTGCCCACTGTTGCAACAGTTTTTGAAAATGGTCCGAAACACTGTCTTAGAGTGAAAACCACAAAAAATCTTGGTCATGAGAATTTGTTCAGGACATCGAGATTTATGATTATGAAAATTTCAAAATCAACTTATAAAGGATCTGTTGTTATGCTTAATGTGTGAAGGAAATTTTTGTACCTTAACCACAACCATAACCTAAACTTGTGTTATGCTAAATCTTGCATAAGCTAAACTAATAACAACTTCAACTTACAAAACTATAACAAATACATAAATACAACCTTATTTACATGCCAACATCACATGAATTATAAACTAAACTAATCTTAAAATAAATAAGAAAGGATTATATCATATCTCCTTCAAGACAATCTTTGAGTGACTCATCCTAAACCACCTTATTCTATCTTAATTTTTTGCTAGTGATTTTAGTGAGTGCGGGAAGTGAAATATTTGAGAGAGGGACGGAGGGAGAGAATTGGTTTTTACACTAAGAGAAGTGGAAGAAAGAGTGCAAAATAAGCTCTTGAAATGGGTGGTCCTATTTATAGGCAAAATGATATAATACTTAGCTTCATGAATGTGGTTTGTTATGCCACTACACAAGCTTATCTAGGGGAAAATTTTGGTTAATTAACCCTTAATTGTGGCACCACAAGGAGGAAGAAATAGGAGGGGAAAAAGCTCATCATGATATGGAGGACACTTATTTATTTCTCACTTTATCAAAGTCATTTTCATGGTCAAGTCATAGTCCTTATTATTCTTTTACTGTCATGAAAAGATTCCTTTATTCAAATATTTATTATATTGGCTAGAAATGACTAGCTAGCTGACGAGAGATTTTTGTTTTTTGTTGGATCCTTTATCATTGCTTATTTACAGTTCAAAACTAATCTCCAAATAAGTCGGTACTGATATAATTCTTAATCACATAATAAAATTGAATTGTTTTCAATCTTATTTCTAGAGTGAAAAGACCTAAACTTAACTTTTTCTTGCACTTTGCCTCGTAATGACATAGTCTTTGACAATACCAGTTTCTGAGCTAGGATAAGACTTTTTTTTTAATCAAAAATACTACTCTTGTAACTTCGATTTTAGATGATAGGCAATTAAGGACCTGCTATGTGTTAGAGTCTTTTCTGACACACTAAGACTTTTATAACTTAATTTCTCAAATTATTTACGGATTGAAATTTTTTCCTCCTTAAATCGCGATGAAAATCTTTAGCTGAATTATTCAATAAAAAAATTAATAAATTTAACTTTAATATGTTACTTTAGAATTTTGAAATTGATATATTAATTTTATAAATTCTTCAATCACAAAAACCAAACATGATATTTTTCATGAAAATCCTTGATTTTATTATGTAAATTATATTATGTAATTCTAAGACTTTCAGGATCATTACATGTCAAATTTGTGGTCCAAGTTACAGTCAGACTGATGAGCTACTCTAAAGTTTGACATTTTCTATCTATTTATACACATAAGAACTAACTTTGATACATTGTTTTTAGTTCAATGATTTGATATGGTAAAACTTCTCATATTTCTCATCTTCATTTGTTTATATAATTGACGAGCTAATTTTAGTAATTTTTTAATTTAAGAATTAAATTCAATACAACTTAAAACATAGAGACTGTGTTTAGCGATGGAAGATAGTCTAGCAACTTTTTATGAGACCACTTTAACAATTCTTATTAAACATTTAATAGAAAGACTATTTATGAAATATTTTTTGGATTCAATGACTATTTGAAAAATTGATCATAGAGTGGATAAAAAATAAGTTTTTATCATTTTGGTGAAGCCGTGATTTCGCATAAAATCACTTTAGTACCTTGTCGTTTGAGAAGTATTAGAAAGGCACATTAAGTATTTGAAAATTTTCATTTTGGTACCTTAGAAACATCTCAATATCAATGTGATGCTAAATTAATGTGCTACTCTCAATATTTGGAATTTAATGTAAAAAAAATCTAATGTAATGCATTTTTTATGGCAAATTACCAAATGCTAAACTTGATGGTAAATTTATGACAAAATATACTATATGATAAATTTAGCATTTTCTATTAGTCAACAAATTGTACTTTTATTTTAATGATTACAACATTGTAACTTTTATATTATTTCAATCTTAAAAGTTTACTTTGACATATTTTAAGACTTATAATTATTGAAAAAAATTAAACATATATAGCATTTGAAATAATATTTGGAATGGTGAACAAAATAGAATAACGCATCAAACTTGCATTTTGAATCATAAAATATCTAATTCACCCTTCTTAAAATAATAAACTTCAAATTAATTTCTTAAAAATATCAATAAAATAATAAACAAAACCAATAGAAAAAGAAATGTTTGCTTGCTTGTTTCTTTCTTTCTTTCTTTCTACCAAGATTCTATCAACAAATACATTAATCAAAACTCTGGAAAAAGGAGGAAAGAGGAATAGGTGGGAGAGAAGGAAAGGGAAAAAGGAGGATTCATCAACATACATGGAACCTAGAGCAGATCCGGCAAGTGTTGGGCTGGGGGATAAAGCTTGGTTGTGAGATGGCAGATGATAAGGAAGCTAGGCTGTCAGATGAAAGCCGCCACAGGACTGTGCTATGGGTTGCACTGGGCAAGGATGGAGCTAGATGAGGCCAGAGTAGCTCCCTTCTAGGCCTAACGGGCCCTTTTAAAAATTTGCCCCATGCCTCCAAATGCCTAAGCATCCTTTAAAGAATTTGCTCCAAAATTCAAATTTTTGGTAAATTTATCCCTTATTTGCCCCCTTAATTTTTTATTATAAAGTTATATAAATTTTATTAAATATGTAAATTATACCTTAAATTTTGATTTTTTGAGTACACGTGTTTCAAACTTAAAATCTCAAATAAATCCAAATTCTACTCTATTTTAATATAAATTTACAATTTCTTGAACTAGTCTTTAGAAGAGTAATTCAAACTAATGGTTTGCACATGCTACAAAAAAAAGCTAGAGTATAAACCTCTTACATGCTACAATTTTCAAATCGAAACTGATGGTTTATATTATTCCCCTAAACACCTTATAAAACTTTTAAAAATTTTTGTTCAATTCACACCAAGAAAAAAAATTCTTGACTCTGCCGCTCATGTTGGGGCTAGGGTTCACGTGGGTGTACAATATTAGCATGTTCAAAATAAAATGATTAAGTGGCCGCAGGCATAACTAATAGTAAAACACCCGACTCTATCTAAAGGTAAATAGTGGTGGAGCCAAGCTCCAATTCTTAGTGGGGGTGTAGCAATATACTATTTTTTTTAAAAAAAATTAAATAAATGACAAAAAATATACAAAAAGTTATAGTACAATATTTTTTTAAGAAATACCAAGCACATATAGATAACTTTATGATGTGGAAAAGAAAGGAAAAAACCTATCGATAGGGCTTTGTTTTGACACGTCATAGCTCAATAAAAAATTGTTTTTTGTATATATATATATATATATATATTTATCTTAATGTGATTTTGAACATATCCATAAAAATACCCCACCATAAAAGGGTTTTTTTTCTTTTTTTTTTGTATTTTTATACTTGTACTTTAAGGTTATAAAAAATCATACCTTATCTTTTTGGAGTTTTCATTTTATATTTTGCTACTATTACATTTCTAATTATGCTCAATTCTTACCTTTTTGTTCATTTGGAGTGAATTTTGACCACAAAAAAGATATAAATGTCCTTAACAAAATAAAAAGGTTAAGGAAAAATTGTAAAATTTGAGGACACTTAGGTATTTTTACAGTTTAAAATCAATTTTTGATCAAAAAGAGATAAGTATATAACATGAATTTGACATATGAAGGTATAAATATGATTCAATTCCAACTATAAAATATATTTCCCAAAAATGCAAGATGTGAAGATGATAAGAACAACCATAAGAATCTCCTATATATATATATATATATAACATAAAACATATTATAATAGCTCATAATTAAAAGGATTAAAATTGTTTATAAAAACATATAAAAGATAAATTAAAAAAAGTAAAGTCCAGTGGGAGTATAAATAAAAATATTAAATCTTTGTAGAGGCAAAATTGCCTTCACTCGACTATGCACAGCTACGTCAGTGAAGGTAAAGAATCCCTGTCATTAGTTTAAAATAATATAGACCGACTAAAAGGGTAAATTAGACATTACGCGATCCAAAACTTGCCGCGTACTAAAAAAATTTTTGAAAAACGTTTTAATATTTGTGTGTACCCAAAAAATAAAAATAAAAAAATGACCCCTGTTATTTGAGTTTGAAAGGCGAAGATAAACCCAAACGGTCCCGGAGTAGACATTTTTAGGGTTTTTCTCGCTTAAATTGCGTGTGAGCTCGATTAAGCTTCGTATAAACGTCACAAGCTTGTCGAAGTAGGCAATCGAAAAGAGAGCTCTTTATGGCTTTAAGTTTTCAATGGTGGAAGGGCAAATTTAAGGTTTGCAATAATCTGCTTTCTTTCTTCATTCTCTTTGTAACATGAACAAGGGAATTCACATTTTCTCTATCGAAATATATGGACTATCAATCTGTTATGGGTGCGCATTAGATGCTTCATTGGATGCCTGAATAAAATAAATCGAATTTTGCAGAGAAAATTTGGTTCTTTATCCTAAACTCGTCGCGGAAACTGAAATTTCGATATGCTTGATCGTAATTTGTTAACTAGTTTCCTTTGAATGATTTTATTTCCAATATATGCTGCATTTAATTCTGGACATTGGGATGAATTTCTTCGGCAGAAAAGTCCTTTTACAGCTTTTCAAAATGAAAAGAAAACACACCCCCCCCTAAATCTGTTATGGTTGCGCATTAGATGCTTAATTGGATGCCTGAATAAAATAAATCAAATTTCTGCAGAGAAAATTTGGTTCTTTATCCTAAACTCGTCGCAGAAACTGAAATTTCGATATGCTTGATCGTAATTTGTTAACTAGTTTCCTTTGAATGATTTTATTTCCAATATATGCTGCATTTAATTCTG
>CAMOHE010030966.1:0-24304 GCA_946598075.1 Artocarpus hirsutus
AACAATATTCGAATCCGTGTCTTTCCTAAAACACTATGGAAATCAATTACAAGAGATGCGCCTATTTTGATACAATATGGGTCTAGCCGACATAGCCTATCATTCATTAAAGTACGGTCTAACCCATAACTAGTTGAGCTAATATTTATCACTTCATGGGCCAACCTAGTGTGACAGTGAATTTTTTGGGCCATTCCTTAACATTTTTTTTACTTATATAGTTATGAAAATTTAAAAATATAATTTTTTATAATAAAACACACAAGCGTATACAAACCTTTTTTATATAATTATATATACATATATACTTAACAAATCATTTCACAAAGGAGTTTCGTCTTACTTAAACAATATTATACTTATTTTACAACAAGCTCTAAGTTTATTTAATATGCATAGAGAGCAGAAACATTTCAGTGACAATATTCATACCTTTTGTTTACACATTGCACATGCACTGATATCAGCTTATCAGTGAATTTATTTTGACCTTTTAATTGAATTTTCTACAGTATAAAATAACTAGATGAGCTAATGCTCAATAAGTACAAATATAGCCTATATGCATAACCTACTTGTATGTATGATCCATTTATGCTTACTTATGGACATTCATTATTTTTTTTATCTTTCAATCTTTACGTGATCCATTGCATGTATTTCAACATGAGCCAATTGAAGTGCAGGAAAATTTGTCCTATGAAGAAAAACCAGTTCAAATCTTGGCACAGGAAGAAAAGGAATTGAGGAACAAAAAGATACCACTCGTTAAAGTTTTATGGCGCAACCAACAAGTAGTAGAAGTAACTTGGGTATGAGAGGATGAGATGAGGAAAATCTACCTAAACCTATTCTAATTTTCGAGGACGAAAATTTTTAAGAAGGGTAGGTTATAAGAATCAAGGGAAACTCATTAATAAATTTGCCCTTATAAATCGTATGTTTTGTAAAAATTACGATAATGTATGAATGAGCAATATTGATAGGAAATTCTATTATAGACTTGATGCGATGTTGGATATTGCAAAATTCAAGTTTTGTAAGCTTAAATGCTCGAAAATTTTTGAATAATATCCATAAACCAAATTTTATATCACAATTAATTATAGTATTGTGATATAAACTAATGAATGATTAAGGTATAAATAAAGTTAAAAAGCATGTTAAAACTCTAAAACAGTATAAAAGGGGTACGATGTAGTGTAAATACATTGCTAAAATAAAAACACAAATATTTAAAATGTAGTGTTTGAGCTCCAAAGGTAAACCAAAGAATAAGCAGGATATCTTATACTGCTTAAGTATAAATTTTCCACTGGTTTTACCTTAACAGTATAAAAAAAATACTATGTGGTCAAAAAATTATACTGTGTAAAGTTGGGGGGCCCATCAAGTAGACACCCAAAGGGTGTGGATTGGGCCACCACATCACCCAATGTGGCCCAATCACATTAGGCCAACCAACACTCACAATTATGACCAAGGGGGTAACTCACCCATTTTGAAAAAAAAAAAATCTCTAATGAGATAAGTCTTAATTATGACTTAAGTAGCAAAATTTTTTCATTCTATCCCGCAACAACCCACAGCACCCATAACCCCTCCTCTCCAAAAAATTTCTCAAGTTCAATTCTTTACAAAATCACCCCCACCAAGCTCCAAGAGTCAAAGTTTATGGGATTTTACGAACTTTTAAGGTAAAAATTTAAACTTTCCCTAAGTTTTTCTAGGGTTTTTCTTTGATTGAAGGGGGATATTTGAAAAAAATTCCTTTCTTATGAATCTTTCCAGGGGAAGTTGTGCCCTTGGGTGACCTAGGTTCACCAACTTTTTCTTGGTAACGTTCAATTTTACAATTCTAAGCTTATATGGTTTTGTTTTGTTTTGGTTTGTTTCAAAATGGCATGTAACCATTTAAGCAAGCTTATGGTGCTGTTGTTAAATTGTATGGTTTGTAATGAGGTTTTGTTGATAAATTAGGAGTTTAAATGTTAAAATTTTCATTTGGTGTTTGAATTGGGAAATTTTGTAAACTTTGTAAGGTTTTCAAAGAGTTGAGATTTGGCATGAAAAATTGTTAAAGGAGGTATAGAATCTATCCAAACAGTGGTAGGAATGCTACTTTAAAGCAAATTTTTGTAAAAATTTACCAAAGGACTGAATTGCAAAAATTTACCTAACCTCATTAGATTTGAAAAATGCCTGAAAACTCCGCTATACAGTGGAAATTTTAGAAAAGTTAAAATATAAAAGTTGTAGATCTCGATAAACTGTCAAGATTAGCAGACGATTCATCGAAATTCATCACTGTTTGTGAGATGCAAATTTTGCAAATTTTATCAAAGTTGAAAAAAAAAATTCAAGGGGCAAGAATGTAATTTTATAAAGGAATTTGAGTAAGGAATTTTGGCAAGATTTAATCCTTGTAAAAAATGGAGATTAATGGCTTAAAAAGATTATTTTTGTTCCCAGGGGACAAAATCGTCAAAATTTTCAAATCCAAGGTAAAATTGCACAGTTTTGTTAAACTTGGTTTTTAATCGCAAAACAGGAGACCAAATATCTTAAACATTCATTTTTATGCTAATAAGCAACATTTCGTGTTGAATTAGTCAAATCAGGCCTAGGAAATTTAAAAGGGCCCATCAAGGGCAAAAACATTATTTTGCATAAACGCCCCGAACAAACCCCAAAACACCTAAAATAGGAAAAATGCCTTTAGTAAGGATTTTACCTCCTTCGTTAGAAATGGTAGGGCAATGTGAACTAAGAGGAATCGAACTCTTTGTGATTGAAGTTTCTAAAACTAAA
Organism: Artocarpus hirsutus; assembly: GCA_946598075.1. Taxonomy (NCBI): domain Eukaryota; kingdom Viridiplantae; phylum Streptophyta; class Magnoliopsida; order Rosales; family Moraceae; genus Artocarpus; species Artocarpus hirsutus. Next base: position 2,812 of record CAMOHE010030966.1, read on the forward strand.
TGATAACCCAATTTAGTAATTAACAAACACGTTTTATCGACACATAGATGAAAAGAGATAATTTAGCTATTAATGATACAATTGGCCAAATAGGACACTAGGCGATTAGCAGAAGGACTTAAAGTCAGCCTATGCTATAGCACACTCATGTAAGTTCTAACCCCACCAACAGTATGAAAGTATAATTAAATATATGTATCTATGTGTATGATACAATTAAAGAAGTGTATATGTTTTGCGCTTAGCATATGAGTATATTGTCATGCATGGTATGATAACCATAATAATTAGACTGGTAAATAAGTCACCAAAAAAAGAGAAAAGTGTCATACCTGCTCTCGACGTAAGGGGAGTTCTAAGTTATATTTTGGTCTCAATGTTACGATAACCCATGTGCGCATATGGTATGGACACTCGGGCCCTTAGTAAAGATTGAAAAATGAAAAGAATAATGAAGCATAAATGGATCATGCATACAAGTAGATTATGCATATGGGTTATGTTTGGACTTACTGAGCATTAGCTCACTTAGTTATTTCATATTATAGGAAATTTAGCTATGAGGTCAGAATAGATTCGCTGATGAGCTGGTATAGGTGCATGTGCAACGTGTAGACAAAGGGTATGGATACTACCACTGAAATGTTTCCAATCTCTATGTATATTAAATAAACTTGGAGGTTGTTGTAAAATATGTATAGTATTGTTCAAGTAAAACGAAACTCCTTTGTGAAATGATATATTAAGTATATATGTATATATAATTATATAAAGAAGGTTTGTAAACACATGCGTGTTTTATTATACAAAAAATATACATTCCTAAATTTTCATAACTATATAAGTAAAAAAAGTGTTAAGGAACGACCCAAAAGATGATAGGTTGTCACACCCGGCACGGCCCCTGAAAAATCATGGGTCAGGTTGGGCTTAGGCTGGGCCAGGCCGGCACATCTAGGCCCATAATGGGTCGGCCCATCCCGGCCCATGTAAGGCCCATTTAGGCCTACTATGGGCTAGCCCACCAAAGGCCCACTGTCGCCTAATTTCATTTATATATATATATATATATTTATTTTCATGTTTATTCATAGGTGAACATGGTTGAGTATAGCAGTATGAAGGCCTCATACATCACATCATGACTATTTTTTTTTATTTTTTATTTTAAGTAATGTTGTAAACATCTTATGCATAATTATCCTGATTATACTCTTTTTTCCTTACGAAGGTTTTATCTCATTGGGTTTTCTATGGAAAGGTTTTTAATAAGGTAACCCTAAATAAAATATCCCTTTTTATATTTCTATTGACTATTCAAACTTTTATATTTGTTAACTTGTATAAAAACTCAAAAATAAAAAAAATAAAAATTGCATGCTTAGATAGGCTTGCCCTTCTAAACCCATGATGGGCCAAAATAGGCCAACTCATTCTAACTCGTAGATGGACTCAAATGGGCCAGCTCATATTGGAAAGCGAATACGCAGTGGAATTTTAAAATTTTTAATTCAAAGTATTTTCTAAAATACAAGTTTAACATGCTATATATATATATATAAATTAATCAGATTTTATCAACCTTTTCTATGTCGAAGAGCGGCCTTAATCAATGGAGAGAAGAACGTTCCAAAAGAGCCTTAACCAACTGGTTCTCTTTGCTATTATCTATCCATAGTCGAAGTATGTGTGAGCACACGTCGTTCAACTCTTCCACTGGTGACTCTCCTTCCAACCAATTAAGAAGACCTAAAGCTAAGGTTATTGATTGTGAACAATAGCTCTCAGGGAATTTCAGAGTTTCTCATACTAGAGTACTCACTTTAAACTTTTCAACTAATCTAAATAATTGACAAAACTCATCCCTATTTATAGAGATTGGACCTGGGTTAGTTATTGTTAGATAAGGCCTTAAAAATTTAAATCTGGATCAACTTCTAACTATAATCACGTCTAAAATGCGTAATCAAATTATCTTTAGATTGGCAGTACAAACTTATCCATTGGCCTGTTGAACTTACTCCATCGGTAGGCCGAACTAGCAAATAGGCCTGTGAACTTGTGATAATCTGATCCCTAAGAATCTTTTATTTTCCACCCAAGATTCTTTAGATAGAGCCTCAGTTTTAATTCAAATAACCCAATAGATAAGTTATCTAATTAAAACAGTCATATCTAGATAATCTCATAGAAAATAAATATTATCTCAATAATTCAACATGCTTATCTTGAATTAATTTACAAAATTAATCCAACTGTTAGATAGCCACATGAATTATCTGATCCTATCGAATTTCAGTCAATCTAATAATTTAACATAAGTCACCAATTTGTTGGAAAAGCACATTGTATTGTTACAAGATTTATTATGAGCTAGCAAAGAGTGACCGATGGACCTATATAGTTCAAGCTCCGATAATTATAAAATATAATAACCCAAATACATATTTTTAATTATCAACTATAACGCTACTCTACTAAAAACTTAGAGTTGCACTCTCGAACTATATAAAATTACAAAGCTTTAAATAAGCCAAGTGTCTATGACATATCATAATATGTCGTATTCCCATAGGATATTCATAATCGACTTAAGGATAAATTTCATCTTACCTTTTCGATTTTTTTATCTTACATTCCGTTATCTTACCATTGGAAAACTTATTATCCAAAGACAATATACCATTCGGTTACACCTGTGCATCTAAATGGTTGAGCACTCTAGTCTTCCAATTACAGGATAACGCATATAAGAGAATATCATTGACTCCACAAATGGAGCTATGGATTCCATATCTATAATAATAGATCTACACTATCAAGAGTCATGTCTCCAATATATCGGTATACATACCGTCATAAAGTCAGGCCCTTTGGTACATCAAAAGGCATAAGTCAAATTAACAGGCCTATTAGTCATTTTACGATTAAGATACAACATATATGATTGTCTATAGTGAATTGTTTGCACAAATGAAATTATCAATCCAAATCAATTCAATTTAATGTCCCAATGCAATACATCGTCACCTATGATAATGTACCAATGTTTATACTCGCATAGTCCCACTCAATGGCTAAGACAAGCCATCTTCTGTTAGGGATGTAGACAACATAATAATCATAGCATGAATAAAATGTCCAACTTTATTCTCTCAATTATGGATCTTATGATTTAGACCGTCTCCTTTAAGATTTATGTCTTTCACATAATCTATCCATCATGTGCTTGATTCTTAAAGGATCAGACCGATAATCTTAGACTTTTATTTGCTTATCATATATTCAATAAATATGAACGAAAAGAGGACATTATTTAGTATATGAACAATAAATAAATTCTTTATTGATAAAATATCTCTAAAAACATATTACAACATTTTACTTCTTAGGGTATTATGTCGAACAGCCCATTCAAGGCCATTGGCATGGCCCGGCTTAGCTCACGACATGACATAGCTTGGCCCACATAAAATTGGCTAGTAATATGAGTTAGGCCCAAGTAATTCTTATTTGGGTAGGCCCAACCCGACCCACAAATTTTGTGGGTTGGGCTAGCTCGACCCACACAAGCCAGGCTGAGCCAGGCCGGCCCGTTCTTTGCATCTCCATCAATTACCCCTTTTGCTAGTTGTAATGCGTGCAACGTCTTTTTTTTTTTTTTGCCTTTTTTTTTACCTCAAGGCCAGCTCGAGCCAGACATGTTCTTGTGCTTCCTTTTAACTTTAACAACGTGTCATTCATTCCAATGTTCAGTCTTTTTACGGTTAAGATTTATGCCATCTATACTAAAGTTTCGGATTTAAGTCTGATATATAATTTTTTAAATAATAAACTGAAGACCTTTCATGATAATATGTGAGTCAATACAAGGCTAGAGAAAATGGTGCCGGATAGTGTAACTAAAAGTCAACAACTAAATCGTTCTCAAAAAAAAAAAAAAAAAAGTCAACGACTAAACCATAAAAATGTTGCAATATAATGTGTGTCACAATATAACTCCTTTTTTAAGCAAAAGTAAACGAGACGTGCCCTAATTAATTTAGAAACACATTCTGGTATTATTCTTTAACAGCTTGTATTGGGTATTAATGGTACTTTTTTTTTGTGACACTAAAAATCTCAAGGAACTTTATTTTAAAGATTAATTACAAAAATTCCCTTGAATTACAGCCTTTATAGCACTTTGCTCCTGAACTTCAAAACGTAACATTCTTTTCTTTTGAAATGTGAACTATTAACAAAAATGGTCCTTCAATTAGAATTTAACCAGCATATTGACAAACAATTTTAAAAATAGAGGGAATTTAGTAATCCTAGCTGTAAAAATAACAAAAGAATTAAAACTATAACAAAAACAGTCTGTATTAATGATTAAAAACAAAAAAAAAATTAAAAATATACTACTATTTAGATCCTTCTTTTTTTCGATACACCGAAATTTTCTTTAAAATTTTATTTAACTTTTTTTTCATACTCAAAAAGAATTTTAAAATTTTAAAATGTATAAATACCACTGAAAACTTTAAAAATATGAAAGAATTTTTATCAATGTTTTTAGAATTTTTTCTCTTTGAAATTTTTGCATTATATTTTTTGTTATATTGAGTATATTTGTGTTATATTCTTTTTCATTTCACTAATATATATAACTTTTAAAAGTTCAAAAATACTTTTTGGGTATGAAAAAACTAATAAAATTTTGGAAAAAATTTTGGTATATCAAAAAAGACTATTATTATTATTATAGTTTTAATTTTTATGGTTACTTTTATAACTAAAATTACTAAAAATACCCTTAGCTTTATAATTATTTGTCAATTTTCTGTTAAAATTCTAACAAAATGAGCTTTTTTGTTAACAGTTTATGCTTCAAAGAGAATAGATGTTATGTTTTGAAGTTTGGGGGCAGAGTGTTATAAAGGCTATAATTCAAGGGAAATTTTTATAACTAATCCTTATTGAAATGACAATTGAGCTCCAAATCTCTCCGGCAAGTTTCAAATAGAGCTAAACTGAGTAGTACTCATGTGCAACCTACATGATTGTCATAATAATTAGGAAGAAAAAGAGAGATTCCCTTAAAAACAAAGTAAAAGAAAAATAAAGAAAGAAAGAAAGTTGATAAAATCTCAAGTTAAAGGGATGAAGGGAAACCTGTGAGTTTGGGCAAGAAGGCACCAGGATGGTGGACCCAGACGAGGTTGATTACGTTGTAGGACCCTTTTAGGCAAAGTGGGTAAGGTAGGGGAGGCCAGACTTAACTTGTGCTGAGAATGGAGTGGCACATTGTGACACCCAAATATTTTTAGTGCATTAAAAATACAATAACTTGATGATTATATTACGCAAAATATGTATCATGAGGATTATTACTTAATCCAATTTTTATGATAAAGTCCATAAAATCAAAAACAAGATTTTTAAGGGTAAAGATCATGCCATAATCCTAAATAAAGAAGCAAGCTGGAAAGCCTAATTGTTACAAAATGTATTGCAATAAATGTTAAGACAAAAATACAGTTTAAGAAAAAATGCTATAATAATAATAAAAATTATACAGCATTAGAATAATGTAGTGTAATGAAATACACTGATAAAATTATGTAGTAAGAAATTACATAGCAAAAGTAATGCAGTGTAGGAATTGGTCAGTTTAATGTTAAATAGTACAGAAATTGGATTGTTTAAAGTTCAAGCATTATAGGAGTAATACTGTTTGAAGGACATGAATGAGTAAGGAATGTTGTGTAAGCTTGTAACAGTATAGAAAATAATACCGACAGTATAAGAAAAATACTGTTAGTATAAATTTGAATTGTATAAAGTTAAACAGTATAGGAACTGCATTAACTGGTGGATGTAAATAAGTATGAGAGGTTGTAGGACCGCTTGAATTGTATAGAAAGGAATATACTAACAGTATAAGAAAAATATTATCAGTATAAATATGGACTGTATAAAATTATGCAGTATAAATTTAGACTGTATAAAAATATAGGACCCACTATGGGACACCCAAATGGATGATAATAAAGAAAAAGAGAGATTCCCTTAAAAACAAAGTAAAAGAAAAATAAAGAAAGAAAGAAAGTTGATAAAATCTCAAGTTAAAGGGATGAAGGGAAACCTGTGAGTTTGGGCAAGAAGGCACCAGGATGGTGGACCCAGACGAGGTTGATTACGTTGTAGGACCCTTTTAGGCAAAGTGGGTAAGGTAGGGGAGGCCAGACTTAACTTGGGCTAAGAATGGAGTGGCACATTATGACACCCAAATGGATGAGAAATTGCCAACACACCCTTTGATGTAGTCAAATCACATATTGCCAAGAGTAAGCCAACTTTAACCAGGTCATGATGCTTAAATGGTGACAAATCTTGATGAGTAACCAAAGTAGTAAAGGTGTTAAGATAAATATCCATATTCAGGCAAGAAAAACAAACTAAAAATGTTCCATTTTCTTACACCAAAAACCACCCCCAGGCAATTCTCTATCAAAATTTTTATGAATTCTAAGCCTCCAATTCATGTTTGAAGCAAGTCTAAGTGTTAAAAATCAAGGATAAGCAATTATGGATGTAAAAATCCAAACTTTTATTACGAGTTTTCATATTTTTCATTGGGTGTTGTTTATGATTTGGATGGGGTTTCATGGGTTGTGTTATGGATTATTATCAAGAGAACTTTGAAGGGTTTCAAGTAATGAAAAGAAAGGACAAGCACCTTGCAAGGATTAGGTAAATCCTAGTCTTTTTAATTAAGCTAAAGTTTATGTTTTATTATGCATACTAAGTGTTTGATGAAATGTTTTGGGCTATGGCATGTAAGAGGGGCATCATGGCATGATTGTTTTATGTTTTATATTGATGGTGATGATGATAGAAAGAAAGAAAGTAGGGGTTTTATGTTTAAAAGTAGAAAATTGTCAAACTTTGTATTTTACACAAAGTTTAGCTAGTTTTCAAAAGAATAGGATTTTGAGGGCATAAAGGGCAATTTATTTTCCAAACATATTATAGGATCTACCAAAACAGTTAGGAAAACAACTTTTGTGAACAAAGTTTTGTAAAATTTCAAAAGGACTAAATTGTAAAGTTTTACAAAAATTCAGCAGATTTAAAAATTAGCCAAAAAGTCTATTGTAACATTGGAATTTTAGGAAAGTTAAAACATGAAAGTTGTAGAACTCATCGAAACTATTAATAAAGCATAGACAGTTTGTTAAAATTCTACTCGGTTAAGGAGTTATGAAATTTACAAAGTTTTGAGCACTAAATTTCATGAAATGAAAACCTTATGAAAAGTTTTGAATTTGACCAAGGTACATTTGTAAGTTTGATTCCTTGTGAAAAACTTAACAATTTGGTATAAAGTGGTCATTTTTGTTCCTAGGGACAAAAATGTAAAGATTTTTGTGTTTCAAACCAAAACTGTAAAATTGTGTGAAACTGAGTTTTTACCAAGAAACATTAGGTTCCTGCATTTCCATGAGCAGTGAGTAACCACAAGGTTTATGTTTTTAAAGACTAAGAGTTTAATCAAAAAGGGCAAAAATGTGACGATTTTTGCATTACGAGTCAAAACTATAAATTTTTTACAAAACATATTTAATTGAAAGGAAAACCATTGTTTTTTTTTTTCATAATATTATGAGACATAAAGAAATGAAAGTTATGTTTTAACAAGTTTTGAAAGTTTTCTAAGACCTGACAAGGGCAAAATGGTCATTTTATAAAAAAGGCCAAAACGGACCCCAAATGCCTAATGTTGGAAAGCGCTTCTTAGCGAGAATTTTTCATAACGTGTAAGAAATGAGAGAAAAAGTAAAGGAAAAAGTAAAGCAAAAAGTTTAATAAGTTATGAACTTTACGAAAAAACCTATTAAAGATAAAATCATCATTTTTGAAGAAACGGCTAAAACAGAGTCGAACACTCCAAATTAGCAAAACGCTCTTAGGTGAAAAATATTTCGTATCTTGTTAGGTAAATAAACCATCAAGTGAGACAAGAGATTTAACTAAGGAATGTTTAAGTTAAGTTAAAAGAAAGGTAACCCAATGGGTTACAAAGTTAAGTAAAGAAAAAGTTAACCCCATGGGTTATAGGGTTAAGTAAAAAGAGTGATAACCCAATGGGTTACGGAGTCAAGTAAAGGGAAAGGCAACCCTGATGGGTTATAAAGCTAAGTAGAAGAAAGGTAAACCAATGGGCTACAAAGTAAAGGAAAGTAAACCGATAGTATACAAGTTATGTAAAAAGGTATAAACAATTAATGATTAAGTTCTGTTATCAATCGAGCAGATTGATAATATGAAAAGTTGCTTAATAAGTCAAGTGTCGTTTGATCAGGACACAAAAGTCGACTAATGAAAGGAAAATGAATGAGACGTGAACGTTAGAGCTATAGACAGGTAAGTTTAAACCTCACTTACAGCATGAAGAAAATGATTTTTAAATGCTTATATATATGATTGCAAATGTGTTTGCAATTGTTATGTAAGTTGTTTTAAAATACGTTTGCATTTGTTATGCAAAAGGTTTTAAAGTTTAAATCAAAATTTACACTGTACTTGCAACTACTATGTTAAAGTATGATTGTATTTGATATGCATAAAGTTTAAAAGATTAAGTAAATGTTTGCAAGGTATTTACAATTATTGTTTTTAAAGTATGTTTGCATGTAAAATGCACAATGTTTTAAAGAGTACAAGTTATGATTTGTAAGTGTGTTTGCATATGATGTGTAAGCAATTGATATGCTCACTAAAATTAATAAGAAGGTAAAGTAAAGATAATAAATAGTATCGTACCAGCCTCCTTGTTGTAAGGTACTCAAAGTAAAATTAAAGTTATAACATCAGTGTTCGATAGTCTCAAGTCTTCCACAATGGAAGAATCATGTTTATGATCTCATGATTAATAATGTTGGTACAAACACTAGAGTTTATAAGATAAGGAAAGTTATGGAACAAAGATAAAAAGTTAAAGTAAGAAATAAATGTTTATAGGATGCTTAAAATTGAAAGTTCATAATTGGGCATGATGGAAATATGCATTTTGATTTTACTTGTATTCCTTGTTATGAAATGTTCATATTTTATGAAAAACATTCTGAGAAATGTTTGATGTTAAATATTTATGAAAAACATTTCTATGTTTACAAGAAAAGGTTTATGAATGATGTTTTAAGAAAACCATTTAAGAAATGTCTTAGGAAAAATGTTTTAAGAGAAAGGTTTTTATGAGAAAAACTTATAAAACGTGTTTTAATGACTTGTGAGATTACGTTTGAACTTACTGAGCGAAAGCTCATTAAATGTTCCTTCATGCTATACATAGTCCTATAGGTGACCAATAGTACCTATTTGAAGAGCTCAATGCTATAGAGAACAGATTTAAATATTTAGGTATGGATACCATTACGGTATATTTTTTATGTTCAAAGAAAAAGTTTTTCCACTATTTGATAGAGTTTTTTCAAAGTTTTAAAAAATGTTTTCAAAGTTTTGAGATATATTTTAGGAAATGTTTTATATAATTATAAAGTTATGTTTTAAGCTATGATTCAGCTAATATTTTTTATTAAGTTTTAAGAAACGATTTGAAATAGTATTAAAGTCAAGTGTTGAGCAATGTATTAACTTAAAATGCAACACAAGTCGCATTAACTTTTAAGTATGTTTTAAAGCATGTTAGAAGGAAAACAAAAAAAAAACATTATTTTGTATTTTTCTTATTAAATAAGTAACATTAATATTTAAAAAATGATGTTTAAGAAAGTTAAGTGATGACACGAAAAAGCGGGACGTTGCAAGTGGTATCAAAGCGGTATCCTACCATCCCATCTCGCGCTGTCATATGTCTACTACACCATAGCTCAAGTAAGTAAGTTAAGTTAATTAAGAAGAAAAGTTAGTATTTAACGATTACATGTTTATGCTAGGCATAGCTTTGATGTCGACACTTTCAGATGAGCAACAAGAAGGCAAAAGGTCCAAGGATAAATGTAATGTTATATGTTATAATGTCCTTGCAAGTCGACGACAGCTATTGTCCATCAGCGGCATCAAGTTAATGATGATCAAATGTGGTCAACAGATGGCCGACGGCTCAAAAATCAAGAAGATGAACTCATGACACATTATGATGTTCTTGCGCTTAATGATGTCTTCCGTTTGATCAAATCTTACTCTATTTGAAGTCATTCGGTATTGGCTACACTTGTAACGAGGAAAAGCATATCAAGATAACATAATAATGGAGGTCCAAAAGTGATTTTTAGTGATCTATGGAATAAGAGTGCTTGAGAGTAACTAGACATTAGATGACTAACTATACCATCCTTTCGAGCTTAAGCATTCCGTAGCTGAGCTGAGATATGCTAATGAGCTCATAACTGCCCGGATGGGAATCATGATCAAGACAATGATGCCAAATCTATTAGCGAAAACCTCATTGGTTGGAAGATAGAAGCTAGAGATTTATACGTTATGAGAAAATTACAAAAAAATGTAATTTTAGAATAGATGTAGGACTGAAAAATTATGGATTTATAGTTAGATGACCCTAATCTTTTGATAATCATGATGTGATTTGGATAAATATAAACCCTATTTTCAAGAATATCATTCATTGGTAGAATGCCAAACCTTTAAATGAATACAAGCTACGCTTAAACACTGAAAGATTAGAGTTGTGCAACAGAAGTGTAGTATCACAATTCAAAGAAATATATCAATGAAATGATGAAAGTTTATGAAGTTCTAAATTGGAAACTTAGTTTTTGTTAAGAAAGTAATAATGCAAGAAAGTATGTTAAGAACAGAAATGATGATAAGAAATAAAAGCATACCTCTTGTCAAGTTTTCTATGATGAAAACACAAAGTAGAGATAGCAATATAAAAAATAGGAAGAAGATAAGAAAATGAACTACTCATGAAGGTTCTAATTTTCGTTTCGAGGATGAAAATTTTTTAGAAGGGTAGATTGCGACACCCGAGCATTTTTAATGCATTAAAATGCAATAACTCAAGGATTATGTTAAACAAAATATGTGTCATAAGGATTATTACTTAATCTAATTTTTATGATAAAGTCCACAAAAGCAAAAATGGGATTTTTAAGGGTAAAAATTATGCCATAGACTTAAATAAAGAAGAAATGATATGGAAACAAGCTATAAAGCCTAATTGTTGTAAAATATATTGCAACAAATGTTAAGACAAAAATACAATTTAAGAAAAATACTATATAATAATATAAAAAATTATGCAGTATTAGAATAATGCAGTGTAAGAAAGTACATTGATACAGTTATGTAGTATAAAAATTACACAACAAAAGTAATACAGTGTAGGAATTAGATTGTTTAAGGTTAAGCAATATAGAAATTAGACTGTTTAAAGTTCAAGCATTATAGGAATAATACTATTTGGTAGACATGAATGAGTAAAGAATATTTTGTAAGCTTGTAAGATATAGAAAAGAATATCAACAATATAAGAAAAATAATGTCAGTATAAATTTGAATTGTATAAAGTTAAATAGTATAGGAACTACATTAAGTGGTGGATGTAAATAAGTATGGGAGGTTGTAGGACCTCATGAATTGTATAGAAAGAAATACACTGACAGTATAAGAAAAATACTATCAGTATAAATGTGGACTGTATAAAGTTAAACAGTATAAATTTAGACTATGGAAATTTGTGGACCCACCATGAGACACCCAAATGGATGAGAAATTGCCACCACACCCTTTGATGTGGCCAAATCATATATTACCAAGAGTAAGCCAACTTTAACTAAGCCATGATGCTTAAATGGTGACTAATCTTGATGAGTCACTAAAGTAGTAAAGGTGTTAAGATAAATATGTCATATTCATGCAAGAAAAATGAACTAAAATTGTTCCATTTTCTTCCTCCAAAAACCACCTCCCTAGGCAATTCTCTTTCAAAATTTTGATAAATTCTAAGCCTCCAAATCATGTTTTAAGCAAGTCCAAGCGTTGAAAATCAAGGATAAGCAATTGTGGAGGTAAAAATCCAAATTTTTATTCTAGGTTTTTATGTTTTTCAATGGGTTTTGTTCATGATGTGAATGAAGTTTTCAAGGGTTGTGTTATGGATTGTTGTCAAGGGAACTTTGAAGAATTTTAAGTAATAAAAAGAAAGGACAAGAACCTTCCAAGAATTAGGTAAAATCCTAATCTTTTTAATTAAACTAAAGTTTATGCTTTATTATGCATACTAAGTGTTTGCTTTATTATGCATACTAAGTGTTTGACGAAATGTTTTGGGCTATGGCATATAAGATGGACATTATGACATGATTGGTTTATGTTTTATATTGATAGTGATGATGATAGAAAGAAGAAAAAAAGTAGGGGTTTTATGTTTAAAAGTAGAAAATTGTCAAACTTTGTATTTTACACAAAGTTTAACTAGTTTTCAAAGGAATAGGATTTTACAAGCATAAAGGCCAATTTATTTTCCAAACATGGTATAGGATCCGCTAAAACAATTAGGGAAACAACTTTTATGAACAAAGTTTTGTAAAATTCTAAAAGGACTAAATTGCAAAGTTTTGTAAAAATTTGACAAATTTGAAAATCAACCAAAAAGTCTACTATAATATTAGAATTTCAAGAAAGTTAAAACACGAAAGTTGTAGAACTCATTGAAACAGTTAAGATAATGTGGATAGTTATTCAAAATTCTACTCAGTTGAGGAGTTATGAAATTTACAAATTTTGAGCACAAAATTTCATGAAATGAAAACATTATGAAAAGTTTTGAATTCGACCAATGTGCATTTGTAAGTTTTATTCCTTGTGAAAAACTAAACGTTTTAGTATAAAGTGGTCGTTTTTGGTCCTGGGGACAAAAATGTAAAGAATTTTGTATTTCGAGCCAAAACTATAAAATTGTGTGAAACTGGTTTTTCACCAAGGAACATTAAGTTCCTGCAGTTCCATGGGTAGTGAGTAACGATAGGGTTTATGTTTTTAAAGGCTAAGAGTTTAATTAAGAAAAGAATGAATGAAAAACGTTAAGGGCAAAAATGTCACGATTTTCACATTATGGGTCAAAACTGTAAAGTTTTGACAAAATAGATTTAATTGGAAGGAAAACCCTTTTTTTTTTTTTGTTTTCCATAATATTATGAGACATAAAGAAATGAAAGTTATGTTTTAACAGGTTCTGAAAGTTTTCTAAGAACCGATAAGAGCAAAATGGTCATTTTATAAAAAAGGCCAAAACGGACCTGAAATGCTTGATGTTGGAAAACGCTCCTTAGCAGGAATTTTTCCATAACGTGTAAGAAATGAGAGGAAAATTTAAGAAAAAAGTTTAACAAGTTATGAACTTTATGAAAAAAAAAAAAAAACCCATTAAGAGTAAAATCATCATTTTTGAGAAAATGGCTAAAACAGAGTCGAACACTCCAAATTAGCAAAACGCTCTTAGGCCAAAAATGTTTTGTATCTTGTTAGGTAAATAAACCATCGAGTGAGATGGGTGATTTAACTAAGGAATATTTAAGTTAAGTTAAAAGAAAGGTAACCTGGTGGGTTTCAAAGTTAAGTAAAGAAAAAGGTAACTCGATCGGTTACAAAGTTAAGTAAAAAGAGTGATAACGCAATGGGTTACAGAGTTAAGTAAAGGGAAAGGCAAACCTGATGGGTTACAAAGCTAAGTAGAAGAAAGGAAAACTAATGGTGTATAAAGTAAAGGAAAGTAAACTGATGGCATACAAGTTATGTAAAAAGGAATCAACGATTAATGATTAAGTTCTGTCATTAATCGAGCAGATTAATAATATGAAAAATTGGGTAATAAGTCAGGTGTTATTTGATCAGGACACAGAAGCTGACTAATAAGACAGGAACGTTAGAGCTATAGACAGGTAAATTCAAACCTCATCTACAACACGAAGTAAATGATTTTCAAATGCTTATATATATGATTGCAAATGTGTTTGCAATTATTATGCAAGTTGTTTTTAAAGTATGTTTGCATTTGTTATGTAAAAGGTTTAAAAGTTTAAATTAAGATTTGCAAGGTACTTGCAACTATTATGTTAATGCATGATTGTATTTGATATGCATAAAGTTTAAAAGATTAAGTAAAGGTTTGTAATGTTTTTGCAATCATTGTTTTTAAAGTATGTTTGCATGTGTAATGCATAATGTCTTAAAGAGTACAAGTTATGATTTCCAAATGTGTTTGCATATGATGTGTAAGCAATTGATATGCTCACTAAAATTAAAAAAAGGTAAACTAAAGATGATAAGTAGTGTCATACCAACCTCCTTGTTGTGAGGTACTCAACGTATAATTAAAGTTATGACATTGGTGTTCGATGGTCTCAAGTCTTCCATAAGGGAAGCATCATGTTTATAGTCTCATGATTAATGATGTTAGTACAAGCACTAAAGTTTATAAGATAAGGAAAGTTAAAGAACAAAGATAAAAAGTTAAAATAAGAAATAAATGTTTATAGGATGCTCATATTTCAAAGTTCATAATTAGGCATAATGGAAACATGCATTTTGATTTTTTTTGTATTTCTTATTATGAAATGTTTATATTTTATGAAAAACATTTTGATGAAGGTTTTACGTTAAATGTTTATGAAAAACATTTCTATGTTTATAAGAAAAGGTTTATAAAGGACGTTTTAAGAAAACCGTTCAAGAAATATTTTATGAAAAATGTTTTAAGAGAAAGGTTTTTATAAGAAAAGCTTATAAAGCTTGTTTTAATGATTTGTGAGATTATGTTTGAACTTACTGAACAAAAGCTTATTAAAAGTTCCTTCATGCTGTAGGTAGTCCTATAGGTGACCAATTGGACTTGTTTGAAGAGCTCGGTGTTGTGGAGGGTAAATGTGAAGATTTGGGTATGAATACCACTACAGTATGTTTTTGCTATTCAAAGAAAATGTTTTTACACTATTTGATATAGTGTTTTTAGAGTTTTAAGGTATATTTTTTGAAATGTTTTATATAATTATAAAGTTAAGTTTTAAGCTATGATTCAGTTAATATTTCTTATTAAATTTTAAGAAACGATTTAAAATGGTTTTAAAGTTAAGTGTTGAGCAATGTCTCAACTTAAAATGCAACAAAAATTGCATTAACTTTTCAGTTTGTTTTAAAGTATGTTAGAAGGAAAAGAAAAAAAAAATTATTCAGTATTTTTCTTACTAAATAAGTACGATTAATGTTTAAGAAATGATGTTTAAGAAAATCAAGTAACGACCTAAAAACGTGGACTGTCACACGCATAAAGTGTTGAAATGGTTATAAGGTGATGGGCACGTTGCTCATGTAGAGCAAGACTGGTGGCGTGGCAGATCGCTAGGCCTAGAGGGCAGTTGCTGCTTTGGAGAATGATTATTACTTAGGAGGACTTCAAAACAAATAACTTCTAGGTCTAAGATAACAAAAATGAAGCATATTTTTCTAGAATTTAAACCACATGACATTGTATTTTGTAACTTTTCATCTTTAAAAATATATCTAAAGTTATGATTTTGACCTTAAAAATGCATAATGTATGGTTTGGTGTGTAGGTTCTAAACCATAGAGGTGATTTTAAACTATGGAAACTGTTCAAACTGACATTTGGTGAAATAATAACTGAGGTGG
Source organism: Artocarpus hirsutus (assembly GCA_946598075.1). NCBI lineage: Eukaryota > Viridiplantae > Streptophyta > Magnoliopsida > Rosales > Moraceae > Artocarpus > Artocarpus hirsutus. The sequence goes on from CAMOHE010030966.1 coordinate 18,472, forward strand.
TTTTAAACCATAAACACAGCTTTAAATCGGCCTAAACATCCAAAATCTAAACTTTAACCTTCCTCAAGTACAGGCAGTTTTGAATCATTTTCTACAGTACAACCATTTTCATCCTTGTTTTCTTTTATAAACCATAATTTTTTAAACACCGATTCTCATTTTAAACTTTTATATTTCAAATGTCAGTTTAAAACCATTTTTTAAACTACATAATTTAAAACCCATAGTTTAAATCTTACAGTTTAAAACTAAACTATTCCAAACCTGCACACCATACGAACCCTAAAATATCCTTGATATGGTTTTTTCTTTATAATTTTTTAAAGTTTTTTTTCTTTTTTTCTTAAAGATAATATGGTCATTTTGAAGAATAAAATCATTTATAAAGATTTAGATATTAAATCTACTTTTAACAGTGTTTATATTTAATGATATGAAAAATCAAAGATATGTTTTTTTTTGTATAAATATAAAACTCGAAGTATGAAAAAGTAGGCTTTGTCAATGGTAGGACCATCCAAACCTTAAATCTCACAATCTCAGTTTTAATTGATTGTGCTGTCGTTTTGTTTTCAAAATGCTTTATTTGTTGTAAGTTGACACTTGGCGGATGGCTGTAAAGAGTTAGGGACAGGTGAAACTGGTTATAACCGGTTTTGGGCCGTGTTTTTAGGAAACTAGATAAAGAAGAGGATCGTTGAACGTAGGGCACTTTGATAAATTACGTGCATTATTATATTGCATGTCATTGGTAATGTGTAATAGTGGGTATCATTGTAACTGCATTGAGGTCCTGCATTGCTTTTTTCACTTGTGGGGGCTGAGTAATATTTGACAGAGAAAAGGCAATGAAAAGAAGGGAAAAATAATTAGGTTTTCAGTTGCAACGAAAGATACGAGTTTTTTAAGGTTAGACGACTTTATATGTCTTTTTTTTTCGTATTGAATTAATTAAAAGATTCCAATGTCAAGCAGTTAATAGTCGTTTCTCTTTTTTATTTATATTTTCATTTTTATCTATAGTTACCTCGACAGAACAAATTAGAGAGCGTGTAATTATAAGAAAATAATGGCTGAAAAGATAGTAAGAAAAAATTTTACAAGACGACATGTTTTAGGGGAAAAAAAAAGTGTTGAAATGGGTTAATTAGAAAAACATAGGAATATATTTTAAGAGAAGCAAAAGAGAGAAAAAGTATTTAAAAAATATATAGAAAATGAAATTGTACAATAAAGAGAACACATTTGATAGAAGTTATTTTAATCGGAAAAATGACAAAACAATGAAGAAACATTTGGGGAAAAAAAAAAAGACCCATAAAGACAAATAAAACATTTTGTCTTAAAAAAGAAAAAAAAAATATAGAAGGAACACTTCATCTTATCTCACCGAACAAACCAAGTAAAAGAGGACAATAAAAAATAAATGGACTAAAAGTTTAAACCATAATTTAACAAAACTCTATTGTAAATATATATTTTTTTTTTTTGGAGAAGAAAACTCTCTTGTACATGCAATAAAAATGACATGCTTAGATATACAATTCTTTAAAGGGAGAAAGAGCAAAATAACATATTTAGGTTAAAACTAAGTAAATAATGTCATATAGTTTTAAAATGTGTTGTTTATAACATACATGACAAATTAGGTAATATCTTATGAGGAGTTGAAAACAATAATTCAAAATACTCCTATCTCTTTATCTTTTATATCTCTCACCCTCCTTCCTTACCAACATCGCTAGCGGCCGAGAGAAATAATATTTATAGGAAATACCATATTTCACCATGTAACACAAAAATTCACTGGCGACTTTGCCATACCGCTAGCAGTTGGGAAATATAATAAACTAGGAAATACTGTATTTATCATGTAATATGAAAATTCACGATGACTTCATTGAACCGTTGGTGGTCGGAAAATATAATATTTACCAAGAAATACCATATTTACCTTGTAAATACAAAAATTCATTGGCTACTTTGCTGGACCGAATACAATATTTACCAAGAAATACCGTATTTATCATATAATACAAAAATTCACCGACAACTTTGCGGACTGCCGGTAATCAAAAAATGCAATATTACCATAGAATACCGTATTTATAGTGTACTATTAAAATTCACCGACAACTTCACCAGATCGTTGGTGGCTAGAAAATACAAAATTCAAATGTGACTTCAAAAATTCATAATATTTACTGAAAAATATCATATTTACCGTGTAATACGAAAATTCACAGGCATCTTCACTAGATCGTTGGTGGCTAGGAAATATAATATTGATCGAGAAATACTGTATTTACCATGTAAATACAAAAATTTACTAGAAACTTCACCGAACAATCGACGGTCAAGAAATACAATATTTACCGAAAAATATCATATTTACTATGTAGATATAAAAATTCACTGGCGAGTTTGCTAGACCGACGATAGCTGAAAAATACAATATTTACTGAAAAATATTGTATTTACAGTATAAATACAAAAATTTACTGACAACTTTACCAGACTGTTAGCGGCTAGAAAATATAATATTTATTCAAAAATACTATATTTGTCGTGTAATACGAAACTTTATCGACGACTTTGTCGGTCTATTGGTGACCGAGAAATATAATCTTTACTAGGAAATACTATGTAAATACAAAAATTTATAGACTACTTCACCAGATCGCCGGTGACTAGGAAAAACAATATTTAATTGACACTGGCGACGATGCCAACGACCACAAAATAGAGGTAAATACTATGTTTACATTAGATGCAAAAATTTACCCACAACATTGCTAGGCACCAGTAGCTTTATTGTTGGTCATGAAAAAAAAACACAAAAAGCAAAAAAAAATTCCTTTTTTTTCGAATAAAAAACCAAAATAAAAAAGTAGTGAAAACAAAACTTAACAACTTGAACTAATTAGATCAATTACATAAATTGAAAAAATCTCAAAAACAAAAACTCAAAAAGCTGCATAGTTGTGTATGAGCCTCCATCATCATCAACAACCATCTCGATTTGTATTGGATTAACTTGATCGCCGTCGGCTGGATATTTGTCAACGCCCTCATAAGCTTCATCATCGACACTGTCAAAGGATAGGTCGGGGACTATGAGAGAAGATCGAGGATGGTGAAAGCAGATCATGGACTATGAGATCAAACTAGGGGTGAATGTTGTCAAATACAAACTTGGACGAGGGCACGAGAGAGAGAGAGAGAACGAGCGATCAATGATCGCAAGGTAGACAACCATCGTAGAGGTAGAGGTATTCGTCTGCGACGATTGACAATCAACTCAGCACTATCGAGGATAATAGAGAGTAGATTGAAGAGAGAGAGCATAAAGAGAGAGACTAAAGAGAGAGGGAGGAGAGGGAGAAAGAAAAGAGCATCGAAGAGAAAATAAGAAAAAAGAAAAGAAAAATTAGATTTGACTTGAGGGTATTTTAGGATTTTCAAGCTTGCAAAAGACTGATTACTTTTAAATCTTCTATTTTCTTTATTTTTTAAAAAATATGATATTATTTAGAAATGAACTAATAAAATCTACTATTTTGTACAATTTCCTTTCTTTAAAAAGCTAAAATGCTCGAATCGAAATTGTTTTACTAAAATGTTTTTCTCTCATTAAATTTAAAAAGCTACAATATTTTCATTTTGAACTAGTGATTCAACAATTTGAACAAGTTTCTGAATACCTCATCAATAAAAAAAATGAAAAAGAAAAAAGGCTTAGCGAAAACAAGTGTTGTTTTGGTTGAAACTATGAAGCAATAGAAGACACATTGATTATTCTTATTTAAATAAGACCATATTTGAGAGAAATTATTTCAATAGAGACAAATCAAGAGAAAAATTAAAAAAATTTAATTTTTCCTCCATCTTATCTTCTTAGCATGCATATCACAGGGAGATTCTCCCCTAGTACATGCCTATCCATAGCAATATTGGATTCAACTTTCAATCAATCACAATGTAGGATTCTTTGATCTCTTGTATCATTTAGGATAATTTAAATTTAAACAGATCTAATTAAATTAGAATAATATAATTCAAATAATTATTTAATTTAAATAATTGCCAATAATTATCCTTTATTCAAATATACATAGGACTTGCATTAATTATTCAAATACCAAATTTAAATAATTAATTATTCAAAATCCCAATTACTAGTTTGAACAATTAATTAGATGATTAATTTATCTTAAAAATATTACGAGATGGTGCCTACAATCCAAATGGACTACACCCAATGCCCACAATCCAACCTGATTGTGGCATGCACTCCAACAAACCTAGTGGCTTGTTTCGTGAGTACTTATGTATTGCTAATAAAAAAATCATACTTACTTGATTCATCATAAGATACTAGTGAGGTAATATTTGAACCCGATGGAAATATACTATCATGCTATGATAATCAAATGAATTAATACCCGATTTGTTAACTTTGATGTCGCCCTATACTCTTAATAATATAATGTATTACGAGACTCTAAAATTAGTCTTGTCCATGACCTCCTAAATTATACGTATCCTTATAAGTTATCAATAATCGGATAAAGGACAAGTGCTATTTTACCCCCAAATTATTTTGTCTCAAATTTCCATTATTTTATTTCTTGGAAAAATTCTATTGATAACAAATACAAATGAAAAATCATCTGATTAATAGATATATCAAGATGATTGAGGTCCCGTTTGTTTTCTAAGTGCTAAATAATGCCTTTAAAAGGATAATATTGACTTTTTGTTAGAGAGCTATACATTTTGTATCTATAAATTATCCTCTCATTGAATATAGGTTGCATCTCTAATATACCAACAAGGAAACTTTTATTCATTAGAACTCACTCCTTTGGAATACCACAAGATACAAGCTATAGACATAAAGTCATAAATCCACTTCACGATTAAGATGATATATAAATGATTGTCAAAGTAAATTGATTAGGGTTAAACAAAATTATTTTTAAATTATTTGCAATTTAAGTCCATTTCCGTATAAGACTACTATTAGGTCTATCATACCAATGTATCTACCATAAGGTCAACATGCTCTAATGCCGTAAGCCAACAACTCCTTAATCAAATGTAGATTCCCATCACAACCTTATCATGAATAAAGTGGTCAGCTTTATCCATAGATTGTAGACAATATTTTTTTAGACTATTACTCTTAGAAATATATCTATCTGCATATAAACCTCATATGTGCTCTATTTTAGGATTCAGTTATAAAAGTCATGGATCACATGTCTCCTTAATAAATAATCATTAACATGAAAAATAATATGATAATCATTATTAATACATAAAATTTCACATTATTATTTTATTTAACTAAAAATGTCGTAAAATACATGTAATGTATTTATTAATTAAGGCCCAATTCTAACAATAGGGATAAATTAAAAGAAGAGTATCTGAATGATACACATATGGAAATAAACATATAAGATTGTGCACTAAAAAATTGCAAAAACGTATAATGGAAAAAAAAAACAAAAAAAGCAAGAAGAATAAGAAAAAGAAAGAAACGATTAAAAAAAACTAAAGCAAAATGACAAAACACATTGTTGTATTATAAAACTCTGCTTAAAATAAAAGAGCAAGATGGAGGAAAAAAAAAAGAAAAAAAGATGGAAGAGTGGACTAATGTAAAAGAAAAACGTTAAAAAAAAAAAGAGACAAGAAGGGACAAAAGAAAAACAAAATAAAAATAAAAAAAGAACAAACAAAAAAAAAAGGGAAGAAACATTTCTTGGACTATTGGCTGGTTTCTTTTCTTTTTTTTTTTTTTTTTTTTTTGGGGGGGGGGGGG